>JABSTT010003079.1:0-35887 GCA_013339685.2 Hyalomma asiaticum
ACCACAAAGAACCAACGCACGGATGCTTTCACGACACAAAAGATGCAGAACGCTAACATTCGTTTTAGGAAGCAACATCAAAGAATGACATTGCGAGTGATTTTACAATATAGTAAAAGTCAATGCAAAAGAGAAAAAAAATTGACGGCAGATCCACGAGGTGAATGATGATGAGATTGGGCGAAGCTCCTGGAAGTAATCATCGGTTAAACCGTGAAATTTCTTCCGTTAATTCGCCTGATAAAAATGACGCGAAACGATTGATTAAATGGCGTCTTTCGTTAAGCAGCTGGCGTCTTTTCGTTTTGCTTTAGAAACATCTGGCGTCTTTTCGTTTTGCTTTTAGAAAACATCTGGCGTCTTTCGTTGGTTTATTTCATCAATCAACGGCGTTTTGAACAAAATTTTTATTGTTTAATCACGCACAGGAGAAATCTCACCAGGCACTACCTTGGAGGTAAACAATGGCTGCTACTGGGAATGAGAGACAGCAGAAGTCGGCTTTTAACACTTCTACTTCTACTAACGTTTCCTACTGGAACATGCCAATGGCTGCTAATGGGGAATGAGAGAGAGAATTCGGCTTTTAGTTAACGCGCACGCTGCGAATTTTTTTTATTGTTCAACAACGCACAGGAGAAATCTCCCACCGGCACCACCTTGGAGGTCAAAGCGTAAGAGTGGTTACGCACTACGACTACGACCACAGAACACTTATACCAACTTTAGAGAACGGAAACTGTACCTTTGGCAGTGGAACGAAAATAAGAGTAGCGGTGGCGTAATGAACTGCAATAGCGCGAGCAAAGATGGCGCAACCTGTACTATCATCATCATTATAAAATTCGCTTTTTTGCTCGCTTTGAGCGGGTTGCACTACTAGCTCTCCGTGTTTTGTTTTTTCTCTTCGCTGGATCCGCAGCCGCCGCGGCTTCCATGCGCTTTCGAACCGCGGAGCAACTTTTCTTGCTTCGCGTTTCGAAAGCGTATGGGAGCTGCGGATCCAACAAAGAGGAAAAACAAAACATGGGGAGTTAGTAGCACTTTCATGTTCTGCATTTCGTACACAACTCATGTATAGCTTATCGCCAGGTGCCCGAACAGGCCTCGACTGGCAAAAACAGCGTCAATCAAGTAAGGTTTGCATCGTTTATTAAGAGTTCCAACGCTGGTACAAGCAATGACAGTGCATACATGAGCTAACAATTTGCAGTCAACTCCAAATGAAGCCTATCATGCATGCTGAGTGCGCTTCAACTCGTCTATAACCGCGCTGAACACTGGCACATATGTACGGAGAGACTGAATGCAGAGGCATTCACTTTCTCCATACACAGAATTTCATTGTTCAGCGCCGTTTTATTCTGGCACATAGCACTCAGACAAGCGTTTTATCCTGTCGTTACTGTTTCCTAGCAGCTATGCAGGCGTGTTCGAGGTAGTCCCGATCTTCATATAAGTGCGGGGTGCGTAATCGGCGACATGGCGAGGAAAGAGCAAAGTGGTATTGCTAAGTTAATGCACCTAAGCCATCGCGGATGCTGAATCTTTGTCGACAAAATTGTGCACTTCAGTACGGGCATCGTGTGAATCTGTGCCAGTGATGGAGCAATAAAGGTCATGTATTTTCCATGCGTTTGTTGTTACTGCGCAATTCATTTTTCATTAAATTTATGCTTCAAACAATACAAATACCTGTTTTCCCTGTAAGTTTTAGGAGCTGCAGCTTTCAATTTCTTAATGTCATTGTGCGTACATCAAATTCATGTGTGCTTTCACTAGCTTCTCAAGTTCCTCGACTTTGTTCCATTGACTCTATAAGTCATTTGAACTGACAAAGGCAGGCACTACAAAGAGGGCATATTAATTTAGTTGCTGATAGCAGAAGTAGGTAGCTTAAACAAATTATTCTGCTTTTCTATAAAAAAAGACTGAGCATCCTACGAACACAAGTCGGCTTATGAGGTCGTTAACATGCTCCTTTCACTGCAAGTAGTGCTCATCGCATTTACCATTTGTTTTTTGGGTGTAAATAATTTTACAAGATCGTGCTGAACACATATGCCGCCTTCTAAAGCTTCGGCCTATTTTGTTTCTGAGCTTTATGATTTGAATGCAGCTAATTATGACAAGAAGAAATCACACTTCGTAGACTGTCTCACAAGGTAGTAAAAAATGTTGGAAGTACTCGTATCCACCCACTGCCCTCATCTTCATTTCTGTTATAACTAACAATTTCTGGTGTTTGCTTGCGGTTTTCACGTGTCACAACCATGATATGATTGAGGCATGCTGCAGTGGAGGGTTCAAGAAATATTGACCACTTGGGGTTTTTTAACATGCTGTGAGAATGCATAGTGCGTGGGCCTCTAGTATTTTCACCTGTCAAAAATGTGACCGCCACAGCCGGCATTGAACCTGCAAATTTCTGGGGTTTTATGATTACAACCAGGGTACGATTATGAAACACGTCATAGTGCGAGACTGCAGATTAAATTTTATCACACGGGCCTCCTTATGCACAGTCCAAGTACATGCGTCTTCCTGCATTTCATCTCACCAAAATGCAGCCACCACGGCTGGAACATGTGTTGTCTCAATTATTAGCATGACATGATAAAACTCATATACAGAGGTCACGTTAAAACATTAGTGCACTGTATAATATATAGAAAATTAGACAGCTAATACTTGTGAATGACCATCAGTACACCTCCAGAAGATGGCTGATGAGCCGTCGATAAGTACAGACAGCTTCAGAGGCATGGGGTCCAAGATGAACTGCTGTAGACATCCAAATATTTCGCCGTGTTTGCAGAGTCTACTTTCGAGGGCAGTTATCCTGTCGTTGCATGGCATTCCTGAAAAGAAACAAGTCATGAATTAATCAGTGACTGAGAAGCATGATGTGTGAAGCATGATTTTGCAAAATTATACACAGAAATTCATTAAACTGGGATTTGTTGCACATACAGGGAAACATACCTAATAAAGGTTGTTGCAGTGCTGGAAGTAGCTTCTTCAGCCATGTCAGGTAGCAAGTGCCTCGCCCATTGTGATGCAATGCGACCATGTGGGATATGGATGACTGGGTTTGGCAGAGAGGTCCAGGAGACTGTCAAAAAATAAAAACGCAAGCACATCCCTGTATAACATGCTGGTTTCTTACAATAAACGAAAAGTACACTCGAATTATGCACAGCACTCATGGATCGAAGCGCCAAAATTTTGGGTTACCTCACGCACATACTTTTCTTTCTACCTTCATCAGTCTGTGACCCATCGAACCGCCATTCCAAGTGACATGCCATGGTTATATCGAGTAGCCGCGCATTTGGCACCGATCAGTGTTCACGTGCTGCATTTCATTCTGTGAGCACTGCACACTAAATGTATTCAAGAAAAAAGACTGTTGCTAAATAATGTCCAGAAGACACCGTCCAAGTAAAACACCTCTAACTTTGCTTTTGACATGCGGCTCTTGCGAACTCGTACGTACGGACAGGCGCAGTGTATTCCATGTAACCCCATCTATCGCTGTTGCCGCCTTTGTGTAGATACAGTGTCCGTCGCCAAGCAATAAATTTCCAGAATGCATTTCTGTTCTCTCTAAAACTCGGCCCTCGGGGAAGCCGCGTCGCCCAAACGAAATCTTGCTTCTTCGCTCGTAGAGCATGACACCCCGGAATGTTTACAATTATAGTCCGTCGTTGCCGTTTGAAACGCATAACCAACGCTAACAAACAGAAGCAATGGGTTCATACTCACCGGTGCGTACGTGCTCGAGCCTTGAAACGAGTGTTCGTACTGCCGGAATTTCAACGGTGGCTTCGTTGCACTGCAAGCCACTGACTACGCTCCGCGGAAGCGTTTAAAATGCCCAAAACAAGCACGTTCTAACGTATTCTGCCGGTAGGAAGCAGCGATTAAAAGAGTGTACTTGCTCATTTTCACGGAATATTTAGAACGAGACAAAATAGCGCGAGTTACCAGAACCGCCGGACGCCGTGAACCGTTGCATACCTACCGCCGCATATTTCGAATGGAAAAATGCTGATGTCGATGCGCTGTTCACATTGAAGGAGTCAGCGAAAACAAAAATCGGTTAATAAAAGACAGGTGACAGAATATCTCGCAAAAAGCACTCTGTGTAATGAGTAGTGTTATTTTATTATATGTAATACTATGCCAAAACGCAGTCTTCGTCTGCATTAAGAATATTTTGCCCTGAAATTTGGCCCCGACAAGGGCGCCCCTACGTAAAAAGTGCAATAGCGCGAATGGCGGCCTCCAGTCACGTGATCGCCTTTCCATAGAAATAGCTTGAGTGTAGAGAGGGGTCAGTACATCCACTCCCAGCGCATGAAGCCGGAACGCGCCGCGGTTGATTTTTACGCCATCTGCGGCGATTTTTGGAATGTAGAGCCTTCCGGGGCCTGCTACGACTACGACTACGACGAGGGACGAACGGGTGCCGCGTTAAGGAGCTTCGCCCCGAAAAAAACGACCATGTAGCTTGGCCGAAGAGAGTGGTTCACCCTGCGAATTTCATGGGTCGCGGTTTCTCTATAAAAACAGTGATAATTCGTCGACACTGACTTGCATCCGGTGAATCGACATAAGAGCCAGGCCGTTAAGCCGCTCTTCAGCTTTTCGGTTCCTGAAATATGTTTTTATTCTTTTCGGTGTCGAGAAGCTGCGTTCTGCAGCAGCTGTGCTCACTGGGATTGTCGCCAATATCTTGAGTGTGTGAAAGATCGGCAAGAGGGCTTTGTTGCATTCAGGTATGGAGCGCCCGTCGTAGAGCGGGGAAGTTCCTCCTTTTGCATGGCTTCCCATTTAGTTTTCCAGATTTCCCATTCACCTTTTAGCGTAACTATATGCGCTGTTGTCATATCTCTGAGGTAAAAATCGAGACCGGCTGAACAGATTCGAATTTGCCCTTGGAGGCGTGCTTTTTCAACACAAATTTCAAACTGTGCAGTGTTTTCCGATGGTTTGCAAAGCGCCGCTTGAGGGAATTTTTCAGGTAATCTATCTATGGAATGAACGTGGCTCACATTACCCTTCCGCACAACTACGAGCGACCCTGGTTACCCTCTTTGTTTACCCTTTTCACTCCTTGGGCCACACGGGCGCCTGCCCCAACGACGCAGGCGGCGGAAAAAGGGTGGTGGGGTTCGCTGATGTGCCAGGGGGATTGAACGGGCTAATGGGTCGTCGAAGCCGCCGCTTTCCACACAAACTCTCCTATTCCAAGCTTTCGGTTAGATTCCGCCGTCCGGTCGTGGAAAAACTCTGCGTCTGTGGCAAAGCAAAGCCGTAAGCGTGCGTGTTCCCACGCCGCGCAGCTATCAGTTAAACAAAGCACCTGAATGCTCCCTAAGTTGCCGCCACTACGCGACTGTATAAATGACGCCGGCAGCATGTCGCCTGCTAGCTCTGCAGCAACAAAGACACCGCTCCTCTCTTTAAAGGGCAACTCCGGCGGTTTTTTCACCATGTTCTGATATCAATGTTTTCCAATGGTACTGATGGTCCTATAACCGCCATAGTGGTTCAGTTTGCCCAGAAAAGCACCGATAATTTTAAATAAGCAACTGAAAGTCTTCTTCAAACCGAAACCGAAACGGGCAGACGCTTCGTGGAACATGTGTGGTGACGTCACAACCGTCCTGTCGCCAGAAATATGGAACTGGCGCCAAAGATACGCCAGTGGCGAGGTCATACAACGATATATTGAGTTATGCCAGCTTTTCCGATCTTGACAGCGACGATTTGAGCGCTGAAGTATCGCCGTTTTGCTTTTGAAGGCCAGTTGGCTCGGGTAGGCAGCGGGGAGGTGATGACGTCAAAAATACAAGGTGGCCCGCGTGAGAATCCGCTAAAAAATTTTTAAAATTCATTTACAGGAAAACTAAATGACCTACATCCGCCTGGCCTGGCATATATTATTACAGTACCGAGAAGAATATATATTGAAAATTTTATTGAGTTCAGTGGACACTGAGAAATCGCCGGAGTTGCCTCAGGGAACTCAGAGATTCCTCAGGGAACTCACCGGTGGAGTCAACGTTATCCTTTTCTGTACGTCCTGTCATTCTTTTCACTGTTCCTTGAAGCAATCCAACTACCGAGCGCCCTGACCGTAGATGACAATCCTCGTTTCGCGCAATGTAGCCATGGTCGCTTTTGCCCAGAAAACCCGACACAACCAACTAACTACCTTCATAAACTTAACTGATGCGACGTAGCTTGTCTTACATATATTAAAATGTCCCGCGTTGCGAAGTTTTCTTTCTTTTTCCGCAATTACAAAGCAGTAACTGTTTCCGTTAATTGGTTTCAGTTGTATGAGGAAGATTGATACGGTGGTCGCTATCTTGGGAATGTTCGACTATCGGGTTGCGATCTCTTGCAAAATTGCGGAGGTCATTCCTGTGCTGTCGAAATGTTTCATTGAGGTTTTTCGTTTTGCCGATGTAGCTCGCATCGCATTTTTGTATATAGTGCCTTGGGCTCTCTCCTTCGGTGGACGGCCTTTGGTAATATGTAGAGAACATCTGTTCGTAGGCTTGTAAGTCACTCGGATGCCTTCTTTTCTGAGAATACGGCCGATGGTTTCGCTAACGCCTCAGACATATCGGAGAGGGGTGTTTCTGTTGTGGTGTTGATTCAGGAGCCGGACGCTGAATTCTCGGCAAGCATAGCCGTGCTTTTGGAATTGAAGTGCTTTCGGAATAAATGTTCTTGGGTAGCTGTTTTTAGCGAGTTCCTTGACTATCGTTTCTTTCTCATTTGTTTAAATGTGCACGCCGCTACTTGTACTTGTGCCTCTATACCCCTGCATTAATGGCTGACTTGACAAATTTCGGGGGGGGGGCCCTTGGCCCCCCCTTGCCTACGTGCCTGTCTCTTACGTTAGGGGCAGTTACAGGTTCGAAATCTACAACTGCCGCGAAGTTTCAGTAACAGCCGGCCCACCACGCAAATAGCCACCGGGTATGGCGGATACAGTCAAGTCTGCGGCATCTTGCGAGTTACGAGTCCACGCCGGTGGGTGCCGCCACAATCGAAGCGATTGAAGCCAACCTGGTATCAGTGGTAAACGAAGGTCCAGCTAACCCTAATAAAAAGAAAGTTGCTCTGTGACAATAGTAGATAAAAACACGTTCCTGATCTAAATTATAACCAGCCACAAAGATCATCAATTATCATTTCAAAGAAATGGTTTACAGGCATGACTCAACGCATCTTCATCAGGTAACGCCGCCAGCGCCGTCGCGTGCAGCAGACGCAGGACACTCATAAAAGCGCGCAAGTAGGTGAAGGAGAAACGCGAATTTTACCTAAGAGAAGCAGCAAGCCTGAGGAGCAATGCAATTACAGAGTGGCGCGTGTTTACTTATGCGCGAAGTGGTGCGGCTCATCCGGAAAGAGTTCTCAACACTTCGGCATTTCCGACGAACACAGGTGTTTATGTGTTCACTGCTATATCCTTGTTCGCGTAGCATGTCCTCACGGAGTCTCGGGCGTCCTTTTGTTTAAGTGTCGTTGAACAATACAATTTGAAACTGCCGAAAAAACAATGCATTTAATTTCGTGCACTTCACTGCAGCAGCTTTTATTCTGAGAGATCGGTTTGCTAATAAGTTGAAGTAAGGGGCTGGGCTTTCGGGTATTTCCATGCCTTCTGGGCCTGTTGCTTTATGTGCTAGTTTAACGTACTATGCAAGCTAAAGTAGTTAGCAGAGCGGAGCATTTGTAATGCTTAATTGGTTTTGAAATCCAGGGTTCGACGGAAACCCGTCTGGTCGGCAAAATTCATGGCGGAAGAAACTAGCGCCGACCAATCGTTCAAAATAAAACAAGACGTTTCGGCTCCACTACGGGAGCCTTGTTCACAATGAAATGAATTTTTGAAAGGAATGAAGACGGGTTAAGTATGTTCCATGCTGTGACGTAAGCACCGGGTGTAAATCGGGGGCAGATTGCCTGAGTTGCGGTTGAGCGTGTGCGCCGTTGTCTGGATATGGAGGGATTCCAGATAGAGTCTTGTCATCTTGTTTCTTTCCGTTCCAATTATCTTCTCGCTATCCCAGCTGACGTCATGGCCAGTTGAAACCGCGTGCTCAGCCAGCGCATTTGTTGCCACGTGCTTCTTGTTTACGTCGTACTTGTGCTGTTTTAGTCTTTTCTGGAAATCGCCCGTTTCACCGATGTATACGTGTCCACAATCAGCGCAAGGTATCCTGTATACGACACCGGGAAATTTGTCCTTCGCAAGCTTGTCCTTCACTGTCACCAACGAGTGTCTGAGCTTGCGCGTCGGGACATGTGCGACGTCGACGTCATACGACCGAAGGATACGGGACAGGCTTTCGCTGACGCCGGGCACGTATGGTACAGCAATGCGTCTCTTATCTTGTCGCTGTTGCGGCTGTTGTGGTACAGGGGGAGCAAGGCGATTCTCAACGGCACGTACAAACTGAACTGGGGTAGCCCGAAGACGAGAGGTCACGACGTGTGCTAGCCAAATCAGCCGCGCGATCCTCCGGGGTTGAGCAGAGTTTTTCTGCCCGGCGAACAAGTGAAGCAACCACTGACTTCTTGTGACTGGAGGGGTGAACTGAACTGAAATTTAGGTACATGCCAGTATGTGTGTCCTTCCTGAAAACGCCAAATGAAAGCCTGTTACCATCGCGTTTTACAAGGCAGTCTAAGAAAGGCAGACGACCGTGGTCTTCTTCTACCGTGAATTGGATAGACGGTTCCATGCCATTGAGGTGCAGTAAGAAGGCGCTCAAAGCTGTCCTCTTGACCACCGAAAAGCAGTCGTCTACGTAACGCAGGAATATCCTGGGGCGTGGCGTGAAGCTGGAGAGGGCGCGGGATTCCAGTGATTCCATTGTCAGGTTCGCAGCAGTGACGGAGATCGACGCTCCCATTGCCGTTCCATGAACCTGCTTGAAGAAGCTCTGCTGGAAAGTGAAGTACGTAGTATTGGTTCTGTTAAAATTTTAAGGAATTTAATGCTAGTACACCTTTGTACACCCGTTATGTTCGCCCCGCCACGATGGTCTAGTGGCTATGGTACTCGGCCGCTGATCCGAGGGTCGCGGGATCAAATCCCGGCCGCGGCGGCCGCATTTCGATGGAGGCGAAATGTTAAGGCTCGTGTACTGTGCGATGTCAGTGCACATTAAAGAACCCCAGGTGGTCGAAATTTACGGAGCCCCTCCACTACTGCGTCTCTCATAATCAATGGTGGTTTTTGAACAGTGTTGTACACAGTGTTGTTGAAACTAGTTCCTTTTTGGAGCAACGAAGGAATGGAATCGCCACTTTAAAGGTTGGTGGAGCTGTAACGGTAACGCGTTACATTTAAAAGTAACGGCAGAGGGAACGACGTTCCTTGTGTAAACGTTCCACGGGCGTTCCATATGCAAAGCTGATAGGTCGGGCTGCAACCGCCGAGGCCGAGCCTCGAGTCCCCGCTTCCCTGTTAGCAGTCTCCTTTACTCAAAAGAAAACCACACGCAGAACGCCGTTCCTTTACTCTCCCTCCTCGAGGCTTCGACGAGGGCGAAGGTTCTCTTTCGCCTGTGTAGGCACACCACATGTGTATTTCGTTACTCCCTTACGGTGGCCGCACCCTGTGGCTGGACGAAAAGTTTCCGGCTGTCTATACGGCAACGCAGGCCGAACCACAGCCAGCCAGCCTTTCTTCCCTTCAGATCCCGCCGCCAAGGCTTCCTTCGAACTAAGACACTGTCTACGCGCGCTTTGCATGCTCAGTGCATAAGTTCTGAGAATGCGGTTACGGCTCACGCGTGTGGGCCTCGGCGTCAATGGGATTTTAACGCGGGAGACCGCTCGGCAAAGCAGACGAGCAGCGGCAAATGTTACACTACGGAGGCTATAGTTGCACCCTGTTGTGAAGTCAAGATAACGTGTCGCCCCGCCACGGTGGTCTAGTGGTTATGGTATTCGGCTGCTGGTCCGAAGGTCGCGGGATCGAATCCCGGCCGCGGCGGCTGCATTTCGATAGAGGTGAAATGTTGAGGCCCGTGTGCTGTGCGATCTCATTGCACGTAATAGAACCCCAGGTGGTCGAAATTTCCGGAGACCTTCATTACGGCGTCTCTCATAATCAGAGCTGGTTTCGGGACGTTAAACCCCACAAATCAATCAAGCTAGCGCGACGTCCCTAGCAGGCAGGCAGCGATCAACGTAGCTGTGTGCGGGGTAGCGACACTTAGAAGCCGGGAACGTAAACCACGAGAATTTGCAGAACAAAACTACAGGGCCAGCGAACACGACCGAGTCGGCTGGGACCTGTTAACAAAGGGGCGGCGCAGTCTCTTGTGAGACGTCCAACTGAAGATCGCTGAGAAGACATCGGCTGGTGTTTCCACGGACGCTCCCGGCTTGCTTGAGTGGGGAATTGTAGGATTCTCCGAAAGTCGTGCAGGAAGCGACCGTTGCAACGCGGCGTACTCTACTCGACACGCTGCCGGCCTCTGCTGATGGGGCGACAACGTCCGCCGAAAACTGGAAAGCTTGGCTCTCCTACTGTGACGAAAGAGGTCGACGAAAGGGCCGTATTTATGGCGAAACAACTCTCAGGCGCCAGCAGGGGTGCAGGAAAGCGCTCGCGACGACACCAACGACGTGGGGAAAGCAGTCTTTCGCTTTATTTGAGCCAGTCTGAACAGGAAGGAAGGGTCGCTCTGAAGGCTGGACACACTGTAGAATTCTTTCACTTGGCATTCGAAAATCACGGAACACCACCTTGCCTCCTGTGCCATTTTGATTCTGTTGCAATGAGTGTCGATGTGGAATTATAGATTGCTCCCTGGCCATGACTACCCCCGATGTTTCAACCGACTGAATACAACATCGCACGCCTGTGTTTAGCCCAATGCATGACTTGTGCTCCATCAAACAATACAAGTGGAGTGTCGAAAAGATCGGCAAGAAACTTAAAGAAGCACGTGCAGGTATGGATTATTTAATGTTCTTTCATATTCCCATAACGAAAAGACAGCTTTGTGTTCTAAGTGTAAACCGGTCCATTTGTTACTTTCTTGTTCACATTAGGTATTTCTACTATGTCTTGATCTCATAGGAACTAGAGCCACGCTCAGTAGCACGTGTGCAAGTTTTGCTACTTGGGTTTTGCTGTTGTGCTGCTGCGAACCTTGAATGCGTGACATACGTCATTTTTGCTTGCAGACATCATTTACTGGTTGGTGTCCGATGAAATGATGCACACGATTTATTTATTTATTTATTTATTTATTTATTTATTTATTTATTTATTTATTCCCCACATATCAATGTCATTTCGCCATTGCATGAGAGTGGGGCTGCTGTACAAATTGAACAGACAAAGCTTACTCCTTAGGACGCCAGAAGAAAAAAAAAATATTCCCACGTTATATAAGTCGTGGGTAAGCTCATCAGCTGATCATGCAGTCTGAATTCTTCACACCGACACACTCTGAGCACCACAATAAATAACAGCGAAAGAACAGAATCCCAAATTCTTTAAAATTGTAAGAACTAAGCAAAATAATATATTCAGAACTGTCAGTTAGACTACTAAACCACTAAAAAGGCTACAAATATTGAGGGAACAAGTTTAGGGCAGTAAATATTGACGACAAATCGGGAAATCTTGTTCCAGTATTTATAGGCGCGGGTGAAGCACAAGCTATTGTAATGTAGCCAATGTAAATCGACAGTTCTAAAGTATTTATAGCTTTTAGTGTTAAATGTGGGCTTGCTACTCACATGCATTGGTGAATGTGAGTGACTTTATTTGCACATCTGAGGCGCACTATTCTGACTGCTCATTGGAAGACCCATTATGTGTTGCACTTGTAATAGACTAGAGTCAAAGTCGCTGTGAACATGTCGTGACTACGTTCGGTGCTCCCTGAAAGTATGTCTGGAAGCATTTATTTTCATATTTTTTATCTCCAGATAATCTGCTGCCGGTAAGGTTCAAGTTCGCGCAATGTACGTAGCTCGAAGTGAATTTTAAAGTGGCTTAAGTCACTTAATTTCAGCTTACAATTTTGCGACACTATTTTGAATCTAAAAAATCAAATGTAACGTAAATATAACGACACGTTCCAATTTCCGAAATGTAAATAGAATGCGTTCCTTTCTGATTAAAAGAACTTGTAACGGGAACTCATTACAAAATTGTGAAGGAATGAGGAACGAGCTTTCATTCCTGTTTTGGAGGAACGTGTACAACACTGGTTGTACATGTTCCTCCAAAACAGGGAACGAAAGCTTGTTCCTTCCAATTTTTGTAAGAGTTCCTGTTACAAGTTCCTTTAATCAGAAAGGAACGCGATGCAGTAACATTTTGGAAATTGGAACGTGTCGTTACATTTACGTTACATTTGATTTTAAAATTGAAAGATATATAGGGTCGTATAATTGTGAGGCGAAATTACGTGAACACTTTTAATATTAAAAGCATGCAGCCTGAATTTGCGAATTTGAACCTCAATAGGAGCAGATTATGTGGAGCTGAAAAGCATGAAAAGAAACACTTCTAGACATATGTTCAGGGAGCACCGAACGCACACCCGACATGTCCACTGCGACTTCGACCGCAGTCTATGACAAGTGCAACACATAATGGGTCTTCCAATGAGCAGTCAAAATAGTGCGCTTCAGATGTGCAAATAGAAAGTCACTCACATTCACAAATGCTTGTGAGTATGAAGTATGCGTTTAACACTAAAACCTAAAAATAGACCTTTCGATTTACGTTCGCATATACTAGTTTGCGCTTGACCGACGACTATAAATACTGGCAAAACATTTCCCGATATATCGTCATCATTTCTGGTCCTAAACTTTTTCGCTCGTTTTAGTGCTTTAATAGCCAGGCTGACAGCTCTGGATGTATTACTTGTGCTTAGTTCTCACAATTTTAAAGCATTTCTGGTGCCATTGTCTTCTTGTTATTTATGTTAGCGCGCAATGCGTCTCGGTGTGAAGAATTCGAACTACGCAGCAGTCAGTCTGAGGCATAGAGGGTTGGCACTGCTGCTTGTGGACCGTTGCATGCGGGTGGTGAAAAGCGTAGGGTAACGCGGCCGCTGTGTACCGTCCGGTTTTCAGAAAAAAGAGAACGCAGGTCGGATCCGTCAGGAGGAGTATGTGCTAGACTCCATGCTATAAGGTATTCTGGCGCCTGTACTCATACGGGAAGGAATGCCGCCAAGTGGTTGCCGATGAAAGAGCACCCACTCGGGGTAACTAGTTTCGAGGTCGCCGTCAGGGGGCCTGGGAAACGAAAATGACCGCGACCGCTTCATGATAGATGGGCCCTCGTTTCCCTATTATACATTCGGTGCGTGTTGAAACGGCGGTACTCATGGCCCCTCGGGCTGGTTATCTTCTGACAGCTTGTGTGACGAATCCTGGAAGGCCATGTGTAGAGCACCGTCCGGCGGGTAGACAAAGTCTAAAGTACGTGTTCGAGCCTGGCTGCCTGTGGCGGCGGACATCAAGGGTGAGACACCAGTCCTAACGGATGTGAAAGGGAAATAACCCGCACTGCATGGTAAAGTCATCTGCTTGCGTGTTGTGAATTATGTTCCCTAAACCAATACTGCAACGAAAGTATAGGCGCCATCGGTTGAGATTTTGTGGACTGTGTGTGATTAGTTCGCTTGTAACATTTTTCTTTATCGAATGGTTCAAAAATTCATGTTTCTAGAAGTAACGAAAGACCGGAGGTTCGGGCTTGGACCACGACAGACGCTCTGGCGTTTCAGTAAAACATTCCCTTCGCCGGCGAACGACTCTTCCTTCGCTTGAAGTTTTTCAGCGCACTTGAAACACGGACCAAGGAAGACGTGAAACACACAGGCGTTACTTGCAATAATCGAGTGCTCTGCCACAGCGCACTCGAGAAATCGAGGGGTGCCGACAACGGGCTTTTAAACACCTACGGGGAAATTAACTATGTCCACCTGATGAGTTTGCTGGCAAATTTTATAACGTATTTCCTTTTATGTTATCCAAACTAGAAGAGAAGCTCAGGGGAAGATGGATGCTTGAATCGATGAACAAATCGCAAAGTACGATTTAGAACAGGGAATGTCGCGGGAGCCAACGTTTCGACAAGCGGACTTGTCTTCGGCAGGGCGGCAACTGCCTGCCAAAGAGAATAAAATTCCGAAAGGTTTAAGTATTAAGGTCAGATGTGCCCTTGGTGTACTTCCTCCTAGCCTATTGAAAAAATGGAATGGCGTCCTAGAAAGTGCTTCAATATCGCTAATAGATATCTTAAAAGAGCATTGCCACAATCAGCTTATTGTAATAACCGACCAACTGAATAACATTAAACTAACTGGCAAAGAAATAGAAGAACTAGGCGAATTTGTGGAAAGGAAAGAAACCAAGATAGTAGCTATGCAAAAGCGCAAAAGCACGCACGCAACCAAGTGCGTCCAAAATAATTCTATAAGCGCAATAGAAACAGTCTGTCCTTCGGTGCAGCGCCGAGAACACACTAACAAGGTGGTAGATATATCACAGAGCCTAAGTACAGTTCAAATAGGTCTCTAGAACGCGGTCTAACATTCTGCGCGACAAATAAATGCGGTTAACGAATTCGAGCTACACAAAGACATAACAGAGTTTTCAAGGCGTCTGCGGATCAGAGAATTCTTTTTTGATAAAGTGGAGGCAGGAAACACAAATACTGACGCGCTCCGACCGCCAAGCACGTGGACACCAGATTCTGAGAGCTAGATCAGTGCATAAAACTTGTCACAAGAGATATCCTGAATACAACAAGACAGAGTCGCAAACGAAAGAACCTATCCCACGAAGAACACGATTCCGTGAAACAACTCGCGGACAGAAACAACATCATAATAAAACCAGCAGACAAGGGTGGCAGTATAGTAATATGGCCGATAGAAAAGTACAAGAACGAGGCAATCAAGCAACTCATTAACAATGCACATTACCGAAAATTAGATTCCGACCCAACCGTGGAATACAGCAACAGGATACGGCGTACGGTAACAGATCTTTTAGCCAGCGAATTAATCACACAATCCGAGTACCGCTTCTTAATGCCTGATAATAAACAAGCAGGCCGTTTCTACCTCCTTCCTAAGATCCATAAGGCTAGCACAGATGAACTACTTGCTGCTGAAATACCAGCTGGCAGACCCATAGTGTCTAACAACACCCCGACGGAGTCAGTATCGAAGTTTCTTAATCACCATCTATCTGACATACCGCCCAACCTTCCGTCCTTTATTCAGGATACGCCACACTTTCTGCGGATTATAGAGTCTATTAACGAAATACAAACACTTTCAGATCAGGCTATTCTGGTAACGCTAGATGTCACCTCCCTATACACGAATATACCTATCACAGAAGGAATCGAAGCGCTCTCGAAGGCAATACAGAATAGCAAACGTGCACACGCCGCTGAAGTTTACATCGCGTTACTAAAATTAGTACTTACACTTAATTACTTTGAATTTGACTCGACCAGCTAACTGCAAATTTTTGGCACCAGCATGGGAACTCCTTTTGAGCCGACCTACGCCAATATCTTCATGGGGCAACTAGAAGCACAGCTTTTGGAATTATCGCCGCTAAAACCTCGCACATATCCGTTACATATACGATATCTTTATTATTTGGGAACATGGTGTAAGTGCACTAAGCATATTTTTTGACCATTTTAACAACTTTCATCCCAGCAATAAGTTTTCCATGCACGACTCTTCTAGTAAAATTGATTTTCTCGACACGACAGTATCCATCGAAAAAGGAAAACTAAAGACGACGCTTTACAGAAAGCCAACGCACCGCCAGCAATATCGAGATTGTAATAGTCATCACCCGCGACACTGCAAACAGGGGATATTTATAGGACAGGCAAGGCGCATAAGAAGGATTTGTAGCAACGACGCGGATTACGTTCACCACTTAAGGAATTTAAAGGCAACCTTAGCTGAACGAAATCACCAGCACGACGCTCTCAACGAGGCATACAATGACGCGTTTAAACTAGATAGGACACCAGCACTAGAAAAAAGACCCCCTAAAGCCAGGCCAACCAGCCGCTAGCATTCATAACGAAATACTTCAATGAGTTTCCAAACATAAATAATATTCTTCGGAAATACTATCCAATACTAACAAGCAACGAGCGCCTTAGAAAAGCGTTTCCGGAAATACCAAGAGTCACCTACCGCCGTAATAGAAACTTTAAGGACCTGTTAGTACATGCCAAAGTAAACCCTCAGCGCACCGCCTGCGCAATAACTTGCTCTCGTCCCAGATGTAAGACTTGCAAGCATGTTGAAAATGATCTTAAAGTTAAAAGCACGCGAAGTGACTATGTCCATCATGTAAAATCAAGTTTCACTTGCACTAGTTCAAGCGTTGTTTAGATGTTGGAATGTTCACTCTGTCACAAGCAGTACATCGGCGAAACTGGTCAACTAATTAATGTTAGATTAAACGGGCACCGCGCAGACACCGCGAATAACCTGCAGCATTTTAATGTGACAGGTCATAATTTCGATGAACTGAAGCTCTACATACTTCAAGGAAACTTCCGCTCGCCGAGGGACAGAAAATACAGGCAATGGTATCTCATATACAGTTTCAATACTCTCCAGCCTACAGCCATATACCTTTCAAAGGAAACCCTTTAGTCCATTAGATAAGGTAGAGGGTTAACAAAGACAACGAAAGGTTGAGGTATGCACAAGCTAACAATGTTTCTCCCAGAAAGTCTCCTTTCAGGTGCGGAGCCCCCATCCAGTTCGACGAGAACAACGGCGTTAAACAGTGTAGTTACTTTTTTTAGCCACAAGCTTTCGGTGAAATGCATTGTTGGTGCGGCGCAGGTGGTGTGGGGTGGAGGGAGGGACACATGCCATAGAAGCGACTTCTGTTCCAAGCTTGTGTTCCTTTTTTCATCCTGCTTTCTAGCCCTGGGCACACAATGCATTTTCAAGATATGTACAAGGAGCGGATTCTTTGGAAGCTTTGGCTCTTGCCATTTATATTAGTCACGCTAACACCTGTCGCCCAAATACCCCTGCACCCAACCCCCCCCCCCTTTTTTTTTGTTCCCACATGCTACTCTTCTTCTCCTCTCTTTCTGAGGACGGGGGAGAGTGTGCAAAGGCGTACATAAACGAACGCTGGAGAAGGCAGTTGTCGCCCTGACGAAGACAAGTCCGCTTGTCGAAACGTTGGCTCCCGCGACATTCCCTGTTCTAAATCGTACTTTACGATTTGTTCATCTTTTATATTTTGGACTATAAAGAATACGCTTTATTTGTCTCTTCAATTTGTAGAGCAGTAAAACCTTCTTGCAGGCTAGTTGGTCCGTGTCGAACGGCTCTCTTTCCTGTCTCGGTTCCTTGCTTTCTTTCTACTCGCGCAGTGCAATAACCGTACCCTTGTACGGCAGGCCCACGTTCACGCGATGGCAAACTGACATTGATGTGTATGGAATAACTAACCAACTAACTAACTAACGAAATAAATAAATAAATCCACACATGCACCATTTCATCGGACGTGAAGCAGAAAGTAACGTCTGCAGCGAAAAAGGACGTATAAACATATGAAAAGTTCGCCACAGAACAAACCAAGTAGCAGAAACGCGCACGCGTGCTACTGAGCGTGGGTTTATCTCTTATGAGGTCCAGACATGGTAAAAACAATGTCTAACTCAAAAACAACAAAGTAACAGATAGGCCGATTTACACTTCGAATACAAAACTTCCTTTTCGTTATGCAAATAAGAAAGAACAATAAATAAACCACACCTGCACGTGTTTCTTCATTGCAATAGAATCTTGGTGCCACAGGAGGCAGGATGGTGTTAAATGATTTTCAAATATCAAATGAAAGATGTCAAGTGTGCCCAGTGTTCAGAACGACTCTTGCTTGCTGTTCAGATTGGCTCAGACAAAGCGAAAGACTTCTATCCCTCCCCACGTCGTCGGTCTCGCCGCGCGCGCTTCCCTGCCCCCCGGGCGCCTGCAACTAAGTAGCCTCCGTAGTATCACACCTGCCACTACTCGCTTGTTTTGCCGAGCGCTCTCCTGAGTAAAAAATTGCCAGTGGCGCCGAGGCCCACACATGGGAGCCGTAACCGCATTCTCAGAACCAATGCGCTGAGCGGCGATAGCAAAGCGCGCGTCGACAGTGTCTTAGTTCCAAGGGAGCCGTGGCGGCGGGATCTGAATGGACGAAACGAATTTCTCGGTTGGCTGCGGTTCGGCCAGCGCTGCCGTACATGGCCGGTTGAAAGCCGGGAAATTTTCCTCCAGCTACAGGAGCGGCCGCGTTGACTGCACTGGCGAAAGGGAAGCTTCGCCCTCCTCGAAGCATCGAAGAAAGAGAGTAAAGGAATGGCTTTTGGCGCACGGTTTTCTTATGAGTGATCGAGACTGCTAACAGCGAAGCGGGGACTCTAGGCTCGACCTTGGCGGTTGTGGCCCGGCCATGTGGACCATGGAACGCTTATAAAAGGAACGTCGTCCCCTTTGCCGTTACTTCATACATGCAACGCGTTACCGTTACAGTTCGACCAACTCTTAAAGCAACGATAGCGTTCCTTCGTTCCTCCTAAAAGGAACTAGTTCCTGGAACGTCATTCCTTACAACGACTTCCATACAACACTGGTTTTGGGACGTAGAACCCCAGAAATTAATCAATCACCTGTTATGTTCGTTATGTTTTTGCGTGGTCTTTGCAGCTGATGTAACTATCGCGTCCTAAAATTATCGCTGAGGATCGTGCGTTCATATGTGCCAGTTCATTTCCGCATGTGTGTGTGTGTGTGTGTGTGTGTGTGTGTGTGCGTGCGTGCGTGGCTGGCAGTGCTCACGTTTGCTTTTTTCTTTTTTGTGTGTGTGTGTACATGTCCTTGTGTTCGGTGCGCGCAGTGTACGTGTATCTATAACTGTGCTTCTGCGTACATGCAGTTTTCGTTTGCGTATGCGTACGTGTGCTTGTCCGTGCGGATTTGCTTGTGAACACGTGCGCGTGTTGCTTGTATGTGTGCGCGCGCACGGTAGACAAACGAAGCTGCAATAGCTACGTATTTTAACACGTATATGTTATAGCAAACTTCCTGCTTGGTGACCTATAGAAACACGCAGGAGCTCCTATGCTTGCAGCTGTTAACATTTTTGTTCAATAAAATGCCGCTTGAAGAGACTACTTTGCACGTGTTGTTCTCGAGCGAGCGCCCTGAGCGGCAGCTATAAACAGTCTCGAAGGCACCGCTTCCCCCTCGTATTCATCCTAACACCTAACAATTAGCGACAGTTAACAGTTGTTCTCCAAGTTGCCAAGCTCTGCAGCACTCGGCGATACATTCACGTCCGCATGATCCTTGCTCAGGGATTCAACGTGTCGAGATTGCCCAGAAACTTCCGTTTCAATCGCATTTTTACCCTGAACGTCGCCGTGCATTCTAACAAAAATGTTCAGCCACTCTTATTACTGTTGCTACTAAAAGTAATACCTGGTTATGGCACTCGGCTGCAGATCCGAAGGTCGCGGGATCGAATCCCGGCCGCGGCGGCTGCATTTCGATGGAGGCGAAATGTTGAGGCCCGTGTGCTGTGCGATGTCAGTGCACGTTAAAGAACCCCAGGTGGTCGAAATTTCCGGAGCCCTCCACTACGGCGTCTCTCATAATCAGAGCTGGTTTTGGGACGTTAAACCCCACAAATCAATCAAAAGTAATACCTATAAAAATGACGAACCCGGTGACACTCAAAGCGGCAGCATAAAGCGCACGCAAAGTAAACAACGAAACAACTGAGACACTTTAGCGTCACGCATCCCCCTTGTAGAAATTTAAAGCAATGTTTAATAAAAGGAAGCCTTACAGGTTTTCTCTGAATAATCGTTTACATATCCGACTAAAACGTAACATAAAGATTTCAATACATGCCGTTGATTCTCGCTCAGTGATCAGTTTCTGTTACCAAACCACACCAGTTTCAGTTTCAGAACGATTCAAGAACTGTTAGAATGTTCTCTATAAGATTTGAACTAATTAAGATAAGAACATGACTCTTGCTGTAAACCATTTTTTAATGTTTCGTGTTCTCGTAGCTTAAAAAAGAAAAAAATGCCATTTTTACAAAAAACGCCCTTTCAAAGGTGCCGACATATATTAAACAACCTTAGCACGTGGCGCAGATTCATTCCTTGCATGGAAAGTTCCGAGCCCTAAATAACAAAACAACAATGCCTACCGCAATCGCAGCCAACCGTATACACCAACCACGCAAACCCGAGCGTTCATGCACACTAGAGGGTTGCTACATTAATGAAGGCGGCTCCCGCTAGGCAGCATCGCGGCGCCTACGTGAAAATTGTCTATTCACCACACTTTTTACCCTAAATATGTTGCTTGAAGGAGAATGGCTTAAACGGAAACGTTATGTGTCTATGAAAGCCAAATATAGAAGTTTGACTTGAATACTAGTAATGTACATCACCCACACCATACCTGCAATGCGAGTTTGAGGAGCTTTGATGACACGGCGCACCGAAAAAAATTGCTATTAGAGCAGTCTCGATGGTATTATAGACGACTATTAATTGTGTTTCTTTCAGTTCTACTTACACTTTGCTCTTTAAGAAAAAAAAAGAAGCTCCTTGTCTATTCATCTTTTTTCTCAAAGCGCCCGCGTTCCTGTAAGCGCCTCACGTGCATGTCCTGCTGGCGCTCGCACTGTGGTGGACCTACGCGGCATTCCACAGCTGAGAACCCAGAACGTTCTGCATGTTTCAGCGCTCGCGAAGGCGGCAGCCGCCGCATCGTTCGGGTGGTGCTCGACCGCGGAGAGGAAAGTTCCCTGCGGGATACCAGTATTATAGCCGCCGCGGTTTTACTGTCCAGTGGAAGGGGCCATGCGGCAGTACCTAGGCCTTCAACCTGCATTCCCGTGGACACCTGGTTCTACGTTGCCCACTGAGCCCCTGCGGCCCTACTACGTCCGGAGCCCTCCTACGGCTTTGCCATTATTCCCATTCTGGGTCGTACCAGCGTTTTCTTACGGGCTGGCTCGCCACCAACGCAGACATTGGCGATCGCTCCCTGACCCAAAGTACGGGAGGCAAATACCTTCGGCGACATCCGCCAGATCTGGCAGGCGCCAGAGCCGTGGAGTGCCGCCGCAAGCCGAGCAAGAGCTGGAGGGGGTGCGACTTCCTGCCCACAGGGTGCAGGCTACTTTCTGCCGGCTGCCGGCATGTGCGACTGTAAACATTTACCAGAAATGCGTAGGCGGGCTCACGTGGCCTCGCGTGCGGCCAATAGCGGCGCAGAACGCGTCCTGTGCATTGCTCCGGATATGTTAAGGAAATACCTCCGGGTGCTGCTGTAATCCCCTCTGGGAAGTTTCAAACATGCGTGATCCCTCAAAAATGCACTGCCGAGGCGAGGACGTCAATTTGTACTCCGGTGCAATTCTGCCCCCTCTTTCCGTCGGAAACGTCTGCAAGGATGAGCGCTCTCCCAAGAATCATGACAGCAACACAAACTCGTCACGCAGGTGGTCACTGGTTGTTTACATGAAACAAAAAAGCGCGATTCGCATGCAGTTGCGCGACACGCACGTTAAAATTGATATTAAAGATGTTCTAATCTATATTAGCCGTTGATATTTTGTAGATGACGCCTGTGTCGACGCAAATCTATCCCGCAAGTTACCTCGATCGCCTTAAATTTTGTGTCAGTACTCCTTTAACTGGTGTTTGATTCACTGCGTCATGATTGCATGACAATGTGAGTAACAAATATGAAGTGCAAATAATCATGTTAAGTTCAAAATTATTTGCACGAAAGTGACTTCCTGTGACGTTTTTTTTTCTTCTCTTGTGCTTTCTCTGCCATTTGGGAATACATTGCTATATTTATTGTAAAATAAATATTTCTTGGAAAAAATAATGTCAAATGTGAATTTAGAGCAATGTTGATGTGCTCGCGGCCGGACTGGAGTAGCGACGCGCGCAAGTGCGCGCGCGTCGCTCCTTTAGTCCGGCCGTGTGGCAGTTTGCCTGATTACATCATCAGAAAAAGAAAATTAGAATTGCCTGGGCTCCCCCGCGTTTATGAAAAATATGGGAGAGGGTGAGCAGGAAAATTAGAGAAAGAAGGACGAGAAAGGGCAGTTGGAGAATGAGGACAGAAGACCGCAGCGAAGATCTCGGCGCCCCCTCCGGAAAATGAAAAAGTCTCTGCCTATGGGTGTCGTCACCCTCTTGTCGTTCCGGTGACGGCGTTATAGGCCGGGGTACACAGACACTGCCATGGACTTGTGATACGAGTAGTAGGTGGTGATCATAGAGTTTCTTACTATAAACTAGAGGGTCATCTGGCGCTGCGATCGTTCAACCACAATGGGAATTATGCACTGAGTGGCTGCCGTAGCAGCCACTAACTGTACTGGTGCTTTCAAGTGTAGTCAAGCGTACACCCAAAGCGAAAAAGCTTTCCCGATTTATCAGAAACGCCGCGTACGCAGGGCATTTTCAACTTGTCTCTCCGCTTCGGAAGCAGTAGATGCAGCCACGTGATTCATCGTACTACGTCACCCCGACCGCAGCGCTGGCTTTTCTTGTGGGGGCACTCGAGGCCAATAGTCGTAACTAATTTGAAGTGGGCTATCATGGGAAATGGGCCCATGCCACGTGTTAGGGAAGCCGCAGGATAATGCACGGTCAAGCGCCACTAAAGGTTACAGCTTCCAAACAACCTCGAGTGGTCTGACAACAATGAAGGAAATAATCTTACCCGAGAGGCACTGCGCGCCGGCGACAGAGGAGGCTGACTTGCCAAGGCTAGCGGAATCACGTGACACTGCCTCCTAGTTGTTTTCCTCCATGCGACGATGCGATTGCAGTGTGGTTGAACCGGATGGGCACGTCAGACGCACGTATGCAAGATGGGTGCACGTATGCAAGATGGCATTCAAGATGGGTGCCCAATACTTTTCATTTTCACTTAAATGTTTATATTAATGGCAAAAACTTTTTTGCCATTAATACGGAATTGCGGCCCTACGGAATTGCGACTACGTTTCCAACACGCCCGTTTCCCATGCACAAGTAATGTTACTGCGACGAGTAGAAAAATCTCGTTGGGTTGCAAAGTGGTGCAACGTTTGAATACATGTGGTAAAGCGAACAAACTCTTTTACGCGTTAACCATTTTTGGTTTGCCTCTACACCCATCGTTCCCATGTCCACAAGACAAATGCCATTTCACTCGTTGCACAGTTTAGGAGGGACTATTCCTTTAGAATATTCAAGCCCAGAATCAGGGGTTGTTAATTTTCATTATGAGTTTCAGCGTAAGATAAATGTGCGACTCTTAATGTTTTACGCGCCTATGTGAACCGCATCTTTCAGAACTGCTTCTTTAGAACGAAGTAATCTAGTAATAAGAGCCCGAGCTTGTATTATTAATACAGCAACATATTTAAGCAAGAGATGGCGCTGTTTAGATCAAGTGGAACAAGGAGCGACGGTTTCTGACGTTTCCTGTCATTTGGACCCTCTTCAAGACCATTTTTATCTGCACTAAATTGTTGTGTATTGGGTTCGGTTTCAAGTTGGACCGCTGTAAACAAACCATTAGGGGGCGCTATGCACTGCCTGTAGATCCGCCGTTAGGGGGCACTGCATTCTGCCCCAGTGCCTATTTAAGCGAGATGAGTAAAGAGGCCTGCACGGGAAGGCTGCCGCCATTTTATCGCTGCCGGCGCATTTCCTGTTATAGCTATTTTAAGCGTGTCCATGGTTCGTCCGTGTCACTGGAGGGCCCGTTGACATACGTTGCCGCTTCGCGGTGCGCCTTCGGCGCTCTCACTATTTTGCTCGTGTCACTACTGCCAGAGCCAGGCGCGTCAGCGACGGGCGCTAGCGCGCCCGCCGCTGAAACCAACGCGATTGCGTTTTTAAAAGAACATTACAACGGCTCCTTCGGAGCAGTTGTGTTAGTAATAATAGTTCCCCGAGCGCCGAGCACGTAGCCGCTTGATATTTCTACTTCACCCCGAAAGAGAAAAAAACACCAAAACATAAAAGTGGCCGCGTATCTCCGTGCTTCGCTGCAAATGTCGTCGAAAGACGATAGTCTTCTACCGGCCGTACTACATGAGTCCCGGTTCGCGTGTTTCTATTTCCCCGAGGAGACGCGCAAGCGAGAGGGAAAACGAAGAGACACGAGGAGAGAAAGGGGCTGGCCGGAGTGGCGGGCGGCCGTTCCGCTGCCTTGTGCTAGCCGTTCGGCACGAGCATGAGATATGGGCGCCATCTGGCTATGATACCGGGAAACGCAAGAAGCTTCCGTAGTACGCAGAACTGCGTAGGAAACGTCCGCTTTTGTGCATCCTAACAAGCACTAGGGTCTTTAGAATTACGCATCTATGAATTTGATACTAAAGAACACCGCCTAACACTTACGTATTGATGTTGCGCCTCACGTATGCGCAATATTTGCTTTTTGGTCGACTGTGATCACAAGTATGAACGCAACTGGGTGGTCGCAAGATGGGCGGTCGTTTAGGATGGGGTTAACCTTTCGCAGCAGGACAGACACACACACACACAGACAGACCAAAATTTCTGCGTTGAAGTTCCCCAAGAAGACTATCGTCTTTAAAACACACACATGCGCCCGCATCCCGCATCCGACGTCTTTCTTTCTTTTCCCTCCCCCCACGCTCTCAGCGCCCAGAAAAAAAAGGATGAAAGAGCAGCACCTTGCACTCACACAGCAAAGCGTCAAACCAGCGTCTCTCTTAGCGCACGTGTTCACCCTGAACTGGCGTAGGTTTTGAAAACCACCACCAGCGAGAAAACAGAACGACGACGGGAGGAGGCGGGGGCACTGCGTGTCTAGCGCTACCATGGGCGCAGCCATATTGGACATGTGCGACTGCTGTAAACAAACATTTACCGGAAATGCGTAGCGGCGGCTCCCACTACGTGGCCCTCGCGTGCGGCCAATGGCGGTGCAGAACGCGTCCTGTCCATTGCTCCGGATATGTTAAGGCAATACGCCACCCGGAGGCTTCCCTCAATAGAGTTGTCCGCGCGGTGCTCATGTGAACGCGGTTTTTTGTGGACATGTAGTCACCTATGTTTACATGAATACCATCCTGGGTGCCGCTTCACTGATCGCTCTTTGAAACGGAAAGTGCGTCTGGGCTCCACAAAACCGTATACAAAATATTGACAATCGCGTGCTCGAGCCCTCGAGGTTTACAGCCAGAGTAAGTGGGTCATTCGCTACTTATTGCAAAAGAAAAAAACTAGATGCAGAATTTTTGTGTCAGTACTCATACAACGTATCAATTACGTAATTGAAAAATGATTTAAAGAACACCGGCTGCCAAAAGAAAGATTCCCCGGGCTAGTGTACGAGGTTTCGTGCGCCGATCGCCACGCCACTTACATCGGCGAGACAAAAAACTTTCCGGAAAGGATACGGCAACACCAAAATGACGTACGCAGCTTCAACGCTACGCGGAACGCGCTCGCAGAACACAGCGAAAAGAAAGACCATCACATCAACTTCGACGACGCCCGAGTTCTCGACACGGAAGGTAACCGAACCAAAAGGCAGTCCTTAGAGTCGTGGCACGTCCAAACAACACCTGGAAATATCAACGGCTCAACTGGGACCTTGCCGAGTGTGTATATTGGAAGGGGGTTTATTGGTCTTGGATAGCAGTGTGGACAGGCGGTGCGACGATGGCAGCAGCCGTAGTTCTTGACAGCGTCGTCAGCTCGAGATCAGGGCTCGTGCCTCTTCCTCAGGCCGTGTCCCACTGCAATGCGTGCGTTCGTGCTTCCCCACTACAATACCCCGGCGGTGAAGAGGAGCCAACCTGGCGACTCAAGGTGACGCTACAATAAGTGGATCGTGATAGGGCTTGAGACGGCTCACATGGACCACCTGGCGGCCGAGACGGCGCTTATCTGTGGAAGGGTTGATGGGTTCGATGACGTAGGTGACGGGAGTCGGGCGCTCGATGACGCGGTAAGGGCCGTGGTACTTAGGAGCAAACTTGGGACTTAGGCCAGGGGAGTGGAAAGGTAACCGAAGCCAGACGTGGGAGCCAACGGCGAAAGTCTCCACAGAGGTATCGCGGTCATGGCGATCTTTTTGATGTGCTTGGTTGTCCGCAGTGAACGAGCGGGCCAGCTGACGACACTCTGCGGCGTAGTTGGCAATTTCAGACACATGGCCGAATTCGGAGGCGTCCGGGCGATACGGCAAAATTGTGTCGAGTGTGGTGCACGGTTCGCGGCCATATAGGAGGAAGAATAGAGAGAAACCTGTGGTAGACTGTGTCGCGGTATTGTAGGCGTACTTCACGAAGGGAAGGATAACGTCCCAATTGGAGTGGTCATCGTTTATGTACATGGCGAGCATGTCCCCCAAGGTTCGATTAAAGCGCTCCGTGAGGCCGTTTGTCTGAGGATGGTAGGCCGTAGACGTGCGGTGAACTGTGCGGCATGCACGAAGGAGGTCTTGAAGGACGTCGGACAAAAATACACGCCCTCTGTCACTCAGGAGTTCGCGTGGGGCGCCGTGGCGGAGGATGAAATGATGTAAGAGGAAGTTAGCTACGTCACGAGCACCAGCGGAAGGGAGGGCGGCTGTTTCGGCATACCTAGTGAGATGATCCATAGCCACAATCACCCATCTGTTGCCGGAGACCGAGCTTGGAAGTGGTCCGTAAAGATCGATTCCAATACGGTCGAAAGGGCGTGCAGGACACGGTAAGGGCTGCAGAAGTCCGGGCGAATGAGGAAATGTCTTCCGTCGTTGACAGGATGTGCAGGAACGAATGTATTTACGAACAAATGTATACATGCCACGCCAGTAGTTACGCAGGCGGAGCCGTTGATACGTTTTTAGGGCGCCAGCATGACCATGTTTAGGATCAGCGTGAAAGTATGCGCAAATGTCGGACCTCATGTGGCTAGGGATGACGAGCAGCCACTTGCGGCCATCCGTGTGATAGTTGCGGCGATACAATAGCTCGTCCCGTATTGTAAAGTGCTTGGCTTGGCGGCGGAGGGCGCGTGGGTGTGCAGAAGGGGAGGAGGAAGAAAGAATATTGAGTATAGAGGCTATCCAAGGGTCTTTCCGCTGCTCAGATGACATGTCGGTGGCGGTAAGAGCAGCCAAAGGAGAGGCACCATTGTTCTGCGGGTCTTCGGGCGGTTGCAGGGGAGACCGAGAGAGCGCGTCCGCATCAGAGTGTTTTCGGCCCGATCGGTACACCACGCGGATGTCGAATTCTTGCAGACGAAGAGCCCAACGTCCAAGACGACCGGAAGGATCCTTCAGGGAAGCCAACCAACAGAGTGCATGGTGATCAGTCACCACGTCAAAGGTCTGGGCGTATAAGTATGGACGGAACTTGCTTATCGCCCACACAATAGCGAGGCACTCCTTTTCAGTTACGGAGTAGTTGGCTTCCGCCTTGGTGAGGGCACGGCTAGCATAAGCGACGACATACTCTGAGAAGCCGGGTTTGCGTTGCGCGAGTACTGCACCAAGGCCGACACCACTCGCGTTCGTGTGTACTTCGGTTGGCGCATTGGGGTCGTAATGGCGCAGAATGGGTGGCGAGGTAAGTAGTTGCCGTAATGTCGTAAAGGCGTCGTCGCAAGCTTGAGTCCAATTCAAAAGGTCACCAGTGCCAGCGAGCTGCTTCGTAAGGGGTGCGATGATGGAGGCAAAGTTCCGGACAAAGCGACGAAAATACGAGCATAGTCCGACAAAGCTCCGCAGTTCCTTTACATTTGTTGGTTTAGGGAACTCGGCAACGGCCCGAAGTTTGTCAGGATCCGGAAGAATTCCGGCTTTTGACACGACGTGGCCTAGTATAGTGAGCTGGCGGGCCCCGAAGTGGCACTTCTTAAGGTTAAGTTGAAGGTTGGCGTTGGCAAGGCACTGGAGTATTGTTCGCAGACGAGCTAGATGTGTAGCGAAATCTGGGGCGAATACGACGACGTCATCTAGATAACACAAGCATATCTGCCATTTTAGACCGCGTAAAATGCTGTCCATCATTCGTTCAAATGTTGCCGGCGCATTGCAAAGTCCAAATGGCATCACTGTGAATTCATACAGGCCATCAGGGGTGACGAATGCTGTTTTGGGACGATCACACTCAGCCATCGGGACTTGCCAATAACCCGATAGTAGGTCGAGTGAAGAAAAGAATTCAGCGCCTTGTAGACAATCGAGAGCGTCGTCGATGCGGGGGAGAGGGTAAACGTCTTTTCGAGTGATTTTGTTGAGGCGCCGGTAATCGACACAGAATCTAATGGAACCGTCTTTTTTCTTGACCAGCACAACTGGGGATGACCATGGGCTGCAGGAAGGCTTGATGACACCACGCTGAAGCACGTCGTTAATTTGTTCGGTAATTATACGACGCTCCGCTTGTGATACCCGGTAGGGGCGCTGACGCAAAGGGGTGCTGGTCCCAGTGTCAATTCTGTGAACGATAGCATCCGTTCGACCTAATGACGCTTGGGGTAAGTCAAACGAATTTCTAAACTCGTTCAGAAGGGTCAGAAGCTGCGTACGTTGATCCGGAGCGAGGTTGCCGTCAATTGAACGGAGAAATACGTCCGAGGATATGGCTTCAGTAGCAGGGCGAGGTGTTAACGCGTTCAGATGAGGGGTCTGAATAGGCCCGGAGGTATCAATAGGCACGACAATACCATCGTCGACTGACTGAAGATGGCCAAGCGTCTCATTACGGAGCAACGTCAGAGGGCATGATGTCGCGTTCGAAACAACTATGCCGGAGTCATCGTGGTGAAGCTGTAGGACTGCAAATGGGAGTGACACGTTGTGGCGGCGACTAAATGCATCTGACGGCGTGAACAGAACTGTAGTGTCAGAAAGGGCGGCAGAGTGAACAGGAACAACGACGGCACTACGAGGGGGGACGTCAATGTCAGCAGCCACAACAAGCTTGTCTACACCAAGTACGGAATCATTGGCGATAGGTGCATCGCAAAATACAGAGAGTTCCACCTGAGCGCGAGCGCAGTCTATGACGGCGTGATGGTGGGATAGGAAATCCCATCCGAGGATCACGTCATGCGAACACGAAGCTAAAACAAGGAAAGGAATTGTGTACAACACGTCTTGAATGACGACTCTAGCTGTACATGCTGCAACCGGGTGAATGTGCTGTGCGCTTGCGGTGCTGAGCAGAAACCCTGTAGGCACTGTTGTAACTTTACGAAGAGAGCGGCAAAGTTTCTGAGTAATCACGGATATGGTAGCGCCTGTATCCACGAGAGCAAGTGTTCGTACACCTTCAACAAAAACTTCCATTACGTTTGCGGGGGACAAGCGAGGACTTATAAAGGTCGCCGACGACGCAGCTGGTGCCTCCGGAGCTGCGACAGTCAGTTTTCCGTCTCATTAGCGCTGGGTCGGCGACGCATAGGCGACAGAGAGTGACGACGTGGTGAGGGTGAGCGGCGGGAAGTGAAGGGTCGGAAGTCGGAGTGAGGTCGGAAGTCTGAGTCGGGTCGGAAGTCTGAGTCAGGAGGGGGGCCACGTGCGTTGACTCCAGGCGACGTGTAGTATGGGGGCCGAAAAGTATAGTCGCGGAATCTGGGTGCCCGAGGGGCTGCAGACAAGCGCCGATAACACAATCGTGCGACGTGACCCGGGATGCCGCAAGCGTAGCATATCGGTCGGTTGTCGTCAGTCCGCCATGGGTTTACGACGGGCTGCTGTACCGTAGGAAATGGTACCGATGGCTGTCGAAACGGCTGAGGGGCCAACACTTGCAGCTGTCGCGGTGGCCTTGCGGCAGCAGCCGCGTGAGTGGTGCGGCAACAGGTGCAGGCTGAGGGGCGGATGCAGCGCCTCGGAAACCTGCTCCTGAATAACTTCTCTGATAGACGGTGCGAGACCGCGCGTAGGCACTTCTGGCTTCGGCATATACGACACACAGGAGAGCTGCCGTGCCACTTCTTCGCGCACGTATTCTTTGATCTGCGACAGCAGCGTACTGTGGTCTCCATCGATGGTTAAGGCGTTGAGGTCGTCCGTCGTGGTAGGCCGCCGAACTAAGGCGCGCTGTTTACGCGGCTCGTCGAAGCTCTGGCACAAGATGGTAAGCTCAGCCATGGTCCGTGGGTCCTTTGCCAGCAGCATTTGAAAGGCATCGTCGTCAATGCCTTTTAAGATGTGCTTAATCTTCTCTTGCTCCGTCATCGATGGATTCAGGCGCCTACAGAGGCCGACGACGTCCTCGATGTAGCTGGTAAATGTTTCCCCCTGCTGCTGTGCTCGTGCACGGAGGCGCTGTTCAGCGCGTAGCTTGCGCACGGCGGGGCGGTCGAACACCTCTGCAAAGCGCTTCTTGAACGCACTCCATGTAGCGATGTCGGACTCGTGGTTGTGGTACCACAAGCTAGCTACGTCTTTTAAGTAGAACGGCACGTTTTGAAGCTTAGATGGGTCGTCCCACTTATTGTGGCCGCTCACCTTCTCGAATGTCGCCAGCCAATCTTCCACATCGTAGTCATCGGTCCCGCTGAAAAAGGGCGGGTCGCGCTCCCGCAGCGCGCCGGTTACGATGACATCAGGAGCTTGGGGGGCTGCTGGCTGGGCGGGTTCGTCTGCCATTATCGGGATAGCGGGTAGCGTCCGACTTCGTAGTTCCAGGTTTGATTACCCAGCACCTCCACCACTTTGGAAGGGGGTTTATTGGTCTTGGATAGCGTGTGGACAGGCGGTGCGACGATGGCAGCAGCCGTAGTCCTTGACAGCGTCGTCAGCTCGAGATCAGGGCTCGTGCCTCTTCCTCAGGCCGTGTCCCACTGCAATGTGTGCGTTCGTGCTTCCCCACTACAATATACATGATCTCGGGAACCAATGGAGAAAATAACACCGCAACAAAAAGGCGGGAGGAACGACGGTGAAGAGAGGGACAATCACTAAGAGAAGTCGCTAACTTCGGAGCCTGCCGGACAGTCACCACCAGATGAAGAGACCGAATGGGTCCCGAAACGTTGGGGCAGTTTTTAATTTCAATATTAACAAACCTACATTAAGAAAAGTGGCTGGAGAGTTTGTTTTTTCGTATAGGCCAATTATAAGACTTCCGCCGCCCCTGCAGCGAGCCGCTTTAACAAGAGGGCTCCCTTGGCGCCACCATAATACCCTTAAAAGGCGTAACCCTCCCAAAAATCCGCTGTCGAGGCTGTGAAGTCGGCCTTTGTACACCCTTGGTACAGTCCCGAATTGAGGTGTTTCTTCTTTCCTCTCCGGTCGTTGACACGCCAGGCACGTGGATCGGCGAGTGTGGCCTCGCCGCGAGCTGTGGTTGCTAGCCGGACCTATGCGCAACTCACAAGGGGAGGAAAGCAATGCATGCGCATGCTTTCATACCCATGTGAGTTCATCATCTTCGCGTGTACTGGCGCATCATTTATCAATATTAAAAACGCTTTGCTGAGAGTTTGAGCCCGTTACGATTATACTTCTGAACTACACATAACGATCCTCCTCTCCGGGCTCCGGCGGGGGCTATGTCCCCCTGGAAAGTTCGGGGGGGGGGGCTCGAGCCCGCGAGCCCCCCCGTAGTCTCCGCCTATGGCGACACCGGTGACTGTATAACGACACCACCCGCAACGCCGCGGCGGTCGCACTACTTCGATATGCCCGAGACCTGCCTCGAGCATATGTGCATACATACTGCCTGGACGACGAAATAGAAGAGGACATGGGAAGTGTCGACACCACTTCCATGGCATCAAATCATGTAAAGGCAATACGGCCTCCCACATTGCCTCAGAGAGAGAGAGGCGCGTGCCTCTCTCTCTCTCGGCACGTGCCTCCCGGCTCGTGCCTCTGCTGTCTTGTGTGAGAGAGAGAGAGACAGAGAGAGAGCGAAAGGCGCGCGTTGGCTATGGAAACGCTCTTTCTTAGAGGAACGCTCTACCAGCTCGCAAAGAAGGAGAACGCGCCCTCACCCGCGAGAGACAACGTTGGCGCAGGCAGCGTCTCCTAGCCAGTTTCTTGATTGAGAAATACCGACTGCTCGCGTTGGAGAAGCGTTCACCGGCAACCCATATATATATATATATATATATATATATATATATATATATATATATATATATATATATATATATATATATATATGCACTGGATTTTGACTTGCAATGAAGTGCCGGTGGGAGATTTCACTTGTGCGTAGTTGAACCATGAGGATTCGTAGCGTGCGCGTTAACTAAATTAATCCGGAACTCGGCGCGATCTACGATGAACCTCCCGAGCTTCGCCCACTCATCATTCACTCCGTGGATATGCTGTAATTTTTTTCAGCAATAATTTTCGCTAAGCCAATCTTACGTTTTCCCAACGCAAACAAGACGCGCTAACGAGCAGCGTTTAACTGCAAGGGAAGTTCAGCGACAAATGTATATTGAATTAAGAGAATGAAGCAATCGCGGAAATAGCTAGCTGAGTAGACTGAAACATGCATTGAAATGAAGCATACGAAATTTGATACGGTGGAAAGCTGGGTCATTTGGTGAGATGTCATCAAACCGCACGAGAAAAGCAGCAGTTTTGACGATGACAAAGAAAAAAAAAGGAAAGAAAGAAAAAGGCATACCAGGCACTCATTTTTCCTCGTTTTCTCACCCCCCCCCCCTTTTTTTTGGGGGGGGGGGCGAAGCTCCTTAAGGTTTGCGTCTGTCCGTCCGTTGTAGTAGCGCGTTATCTACGAAGAACGCGCTACTAGGAGGGCTCGTGTGGGAGGCGCGCCCTGGGCGCGTGCCTTCCGGCGCGCGAGCTCTCTCACTCTTCCATCTACTGTCTTGTGAGAGAGAGAGCGAAAGGCGCGAGTTGACTATGAAAACGCTCTTTCTTCGATGAACTCGCTACCAGCTCGGAAAGAAGGGGAACGCGCCCTCACCCGCGAGAGACAAGCTTGACGCAGGCAGCGACTTCTAGCGAGTTTCTTGATTAAAAATACCGACTGCTCGCGCTGGAGAACCGTTCACCGGCCACCCATATATATATAGGCACTGGATCTTGACTTGCAATGAAGTTCCGGTGGGAGATTTCACTTGTGCGTAGTTGAACCATAAGGATTCGCAGCGTGCGCGTTAACTAAATTAATCCGGAACTCGGCACGATCTACGATGAACATCCGGAGCTTCGCCCACTCATCATCATTCACTCCCTGGATAGAGAGAGAGAGCGAAAAATTTAATTCACAAATAGGTCCGGCGATTGTGTCGAGGTAGGGCCACAAGCACCCCGACCTTGGTGACGGCCTCGAGCCCTTGGACACGGGCGCTTCCTCGGCGTGCCGGACGGCCCAGGGTTGATCAGCGAGGCTTTGGCTGAGCAGGCACGCCGCGGTCACAGACTGCCATGTCTACCCCGTTCCTAATAAGGGGATCCTGCTGTGCGCTCCCTGTGCATGCCCACAGCATGTGCTGCAGTGTCGCTCTGGCTCCGCACACTTTACATGTGTCAGATGTATAAATGTCTGGGTAGCCGAGGCGAAGGATGACCGGGTTTGGATATGTGCGTGTCTGTAGTTGTCTCCAGGCAACTGCCTGTTTCTTGTTTAGTTTGGCGTGTGGTGGTGGGTACTTGCATCTGTTCAATCTGTAGTGTTGTGTGTCTCTGAAAGTGGTCATGCGATCCCCCCACGTCCACTCCCGCATCGCCCGCGTCTTGGGCGGGGCGTCAGGACTGTCCGCGGTCGTCGCGCCTCGGCGTGTAAGTTCTCGAGCCGTGGCGGCGGCCGCCTCATTGCCCGCAAGCGGTGGGTCCGTGTGGGAGGGGGTCCATAGGAGGAAACTGTCATTTTTGCAACAAATGTTGCCTTCGTGAATTTAGAGGATGCGGGCCGCTTCCCGGGAGATCCGGCCGCTGGCGTAGCTACGTATCGCATGCTTGCGAGTCGCTTATTATAACTGTGGCGTCCGTAGTGGCCATCGCGAGCGCTATCGCTGCTTATTCGGCCGCCTCCGTCTCTTCCGTGCATATCGTGGCGCTCTCAATGCAAGTTCCCCTATGGTTCGTTATAGCGACCACGAATGCGCGTCGGCGCTCGTAACGGGCCGCGTCAACGTACACCGTTTCCTGACTGTTCCCAAATTTCTTTTGAAGGTCTCTCGCGTGCCTGTTTCGCCGGCCAACGTGATGCGTCGGATGCATGTTTTTGGGCAACGACGGAACGACGTTGCGCTCGCGAATCTGTTCGGATATCGCAACCTTTTCGCTGTGCTGCGTGTGATAGGTGATGCCAAGAGTTTCGAGGATGTGTCGGCCGGTGCGGCTGTTTGCCAGCCGATCATACTGCGCGACGTTGTGCGCTTCAATTAACTCGTCTAAGGTGTTGTGTAACCCCACTTCGAAAAGTTTGTCCGTACGCGTGGTAATAGGTAGTCCGATGGAGCGTTTGTATGCCTTGCGAATAATACAGTCTAGTTTTGTTCGTTCAGTCGCTTGCCACTTGAGGTAGGAGGCCGCGTACATGATGCGGCTAATTATGAACGCCTGTACCAATCGAATCGTATTGTGTTCCTTCATTCCGCTGTGTCTATTGGTGATGCGCCTCAGCAGCCGGATGGTTTCATCAACCGCGCGCTCCAGCCTGCGTATGGTTTGGCCGTTATGGCCCTTCGTTGACAGGTGCAAGCCCAGTACCCTAATTTCGTGAACGTGCGGGATGATGGCACCGTCTGATGTCACAACTGTAATGTCCTTGTCCGTGCGATCGGTTACAGAAGCGGTGGCTTTGGGCTTACGGCCCCGACGCGTGGGTCTGTAGAGCAGGAGCTCCGACTTGGCCGCGGAGCATTCAAGGCCCGTGTCGCGGAGGTACTCCTGTACCGCGTCAACGGCAGTCTGCAAAGTGTGCTCTATGTAGCCGTCATTCCCCTCGGTAACCGAGAGGGTGATGTCGTCGGCGTACAAGCTGTGGTGCAAGCCTTCTATTTCTTCCAGTTTCCGCGGTGATCCGAGGAGCACGAGGTTCACAGCAATTCACAGCATATCCGTGGATATGCTGTGGATTTTTTGTCATCGTCAACGTGTGCTGCTTCACCCACGCGGTACGTATAACGAGAAATAATACTGAAACCTCCAAGAACGCAGAAGAAAAAACATCGAGTCGTTGCGATGGCACATCTCGCCATGCCTCGAAGTTGTAGACATAATTATTTCCAAGCCACACTTATAATAGGGAGTAATAGTTGAGCGGCTCAGCGGGCCAGCGGGCCCAGCGATGGAGCGGAGGGGACAGCGGACCGCATGATGAAAAGAGTAATAGCTGAGCGACGCCCCGCTTCTTTCAGCGGAACTTACCGCTGCGCCACCTGTTGAACAATGTTGGAGTTACTTTCGATCGAGCAGAGGTTTTTATCTGTCGAATAAATTGCAGTTACTGCGAAAAGTATATCGCAAAAGTAATTTTTCATTAGACACAGGTGTTATGTGGAAACACATCTTCGTTTTTGCTGCATGACATGACGACATGCTGCCGCCGCTTGTGTTGGGGGCTGCCATCTTGCAAAACGCTCGCGCGCTGGCCCGCTGCATACGCTCCGCTGAAGAGACCAAATGAGCGGGCGAGCGGCTCGCTCCGTAAATGCGCTGGCTGTCCCAGCGGGCCGCGCATGCGCAGTTGACGTCTCCGCTCGTTCGCTGAGCCGACTGGCCCGCTGAGCCGCTCAGCTATTACTCTCTGATAGCGTTCGCGCTGCAGCGGTTGTTTCGGTATACTGTCACAT
>JABSTT010003080.1:0-31599 GCA_013339685.2 Hyalomma asiaticum
TAGACGGGAACGTGCGCGGCACCGGGGCCACGCGTTCATCAGGCGGTTGTGCCGGGCAGGGACCTTGCGCGGCACCGTGACCACGCCCTCAGCAGATGGTTGTGCCGGACTCGAACCGGCGTGGCACCGTGGCCACGAGTCCGTAGATGGTCCCGGCCACACCACTGCTCCAGCCGCTCGTGCTGGCCCGCTCGCTCATCCACCGCAGGAACATTCCTGGTCCAGCCAGGTCGAGGACACCTGTTCGCCATAGGAGAACGCCCGGTACGTCCCGGCTGGTCTGGTGGCACCAGCTCGGTGCGTCTGTTCCCCTGGGCCGAACGTGCCACCGCTCGGTCGCTGGTAACGCTCGATCCGCCGTCGGCGTTCCAACGCACCGAAGCCACGCGCTTCACGTTCCGCGTGCTCAAGCGCGTGCACTTCGTCGTTGTCGCTTCCTTCTTGTGCGCCGAAGACACACGTTCACTACACAGTTATTGTACACTGTTAGTACGTTCCGGGTTGCCCATTTGTGAGCTTTTATGAAATAAGGAAGTGGGCGCACCCATAAAATAGAACCATCTCGCATACGACAGGGTAAATTGGATGACTAGAAGTGGACGTAGAATGGGCTGGACGTCACAAGGATTTTTCCGACTAAGCAATTATTTAAAATATTTATGCGTACTCAGCACTAGCAATTCTTTTTCGACTTATTCGTGGTCTCGTTCTTGAGCATGTCAGTTGTAGCTATATCCATTGAAATTAGCGTATATAAATTCACGGATGTCTGTTCCCAACCTGTCAACGGCCACTTTCTCGCGCCTCCTTATAAAGCTTACGGTTGTCCCATTAGCTCTCCACACCGAATGATTAAAAAAAATAAATGAATACATCAAGACACGACTAGTGGGAAATATATGAGTGCAGGCTGGATAGGCATTTGAGCAGCACTGTCAGGAGTGTTCAAGTTTGCATAATTAAGCCTGAAATGTATAACGTGTTGATCTTACTTTGCCAAAATGGTTCGTGAGCTGGTTCAGTGTTGAGAACAGGTTCACGGACCGTCATGGATTCTTATTTATGCGAACTGGAATTTAGCCGGAGCGAAATTGTATGTGCTTGAATAAGAATCCGAAACGAATTCGTTTATCTTTTCTTGCGGTTCGACAAGTTGGTATCGCCGAAATGAGCCGCCCGTTGGCGCAAAAAATCTAGCTTTCATTTTTGCAAGTACATGCAGGAAAAATAATCACGGACGAAATTTACTATACGCTTCATAAGTTTTCAAGAATGCTGCATTAGCGGTTTTCACAATTTCCGAAACGTTTGCAATTTCTTGAGAATGAAGAGAAAGAAAAAAATTTGGGAACAGGTATGCTACCTTAAAATTTCGGCTTAAGCTAGAAAACACACCACCGTTAAATTCAGTACCAGACTGAAACTAGAAGAAAATTCTGCATTTAATTAGCAACACACTTCCTATATAGCCACAGAACAAGATTTAAAGAAGAAAACAAACAACGTACGCTGACCTGCCCGTATCCAAGTGCAACGGCACGAAATGTAAGAAAAAGTAATTGTCTTCATTTTTTGTTTAATAATCACTTACCGTGAAACAAATGCAGAATGGATTTGAAAAATTAATGTGAACAGAGTAAAATAACTGATGTTGGTTTATGGTAAGTGGTGGAGGAGGACTGCGATACGCATGAGCAACAAAAGAAGCAAAAGGTTTCTTTTGTTGCTTATGAAAACATGCGCATACGGAGGAAGCAAATCCACACAAGCAGCCTTAACTAGAGAGTTGGCACTTGGCTTACCTTTTTTCGGTAATTAGGTCGTGTCAGATGGCCTCTGGGAGCCTTAGTAAACTTGTGGGTCTGCGCTGCCATAACATCGCCTCATTACAATGAACGCACGTTCTTACGAGGAGATCACGCGTTGGGCCGATGCTTAAGGCGGGAATTCGGTTATGCGGCACCAGCGACGCTCGCTCTACAATTTTTCCATGACCACTCATGAATGAAACTTATATGCGCCGTAAAGTCGGTGTTGCATGCGTGCTTTCTTCTTAGAATACCCGCGAAAGAATAAATATGATGGGAACACCCACTAATTACCTATAAAAACTTCGGGGATCCTCAAGTCGAACAGCAAGCCTAGCGCGTGCCCGAAGTAGGGACGTTCGATCGAGGCGAAATGCTGCAAATCCGTGTGCGTGCGACGTCAACGTCCAGGTGATCGAAATTGTCACAGACAGCACTATGGGGTGTCGTCGAGCCTTCCTCTCTTTAAGGGTTGCAGAGTTAGCGTTTTCCTCTTCACAACTACTTTGCGTACCGAATTGAGCTTGCCAGTGTGTGCACTGTGCTTGCAGCTTCTTGCCAGGAGCCCTCAAATGACACAAGACGAGGTGCTCGCAAGGCTGGAATGTAGACCTTTCCACAAATTACCCGTCCCCACCAGCCTCCCAATGATGCACACACGCTCACACACACACATGCACCCACAAAGGTAAAAAAAGGAAAACGCCATGCGCGAGACGACCGGAAACAGCAGAGGTAAAAGCCGTGCATCACTGCGAACGTGGGGGGGGGGGGGGCGAAGATTTGTAGTTCGACGCAGCTGGTTGTGGTGAGTAGTGGGGCAACTACTGAAAAAAAATCACCCCCCAAGCACTCCGTACAAATGGTTAACCAGAGAAGCTGAAATGTGCGGCCCCGGTGTTTAGCAGTGGCTTCAACCCGACAAAGACGTCGCAGCCGAAGCCAAAGTGCCGCTGGAGAAACTGTCGTTGAAAGCGGGCGTTCGCCCCGGCGAACACGCTCCCGCAATCATCACGTCGATGCTGTTCTGGCCGCAACTCCGCTTCTTCGGCGCGCCGTCGTTGCAAGCGTTTGACATCGCGAGCTAACATCCGTGGCTTACCCATGTGGAAGCTCTCAGTCGAAGCTGATGCGCGCAAGCTCAGCGCCACAGCCGCGACGGGATAGACGACGTCACTCACGGGCCAGCCAATGGCACGCGCGCATTGGTACAGTGCAGAGAACGACGTCACTGGAAGGCGCAGCCAATGGAGACCGCTCGTGACACAGATGCCGAACGGTTTTTCGTTTCTCCTAGCCATATACAGCTTTCGCTGTAAAAGGAAAGAAACAGCGTGGCTCCTGCTCTCCGTGTCTGTGGCACCGTGCGCATTATGAGCGACTCTTCGGATGAAGCCAATTGCTTGTTGTTTTGGACCGCAGTCTGAGATAGTTCCCAGGCAGCACAACACATACGGCCGATATTGGTTTTATGGCGGCAAAGTGCGGCTCATCCAAGGCCTAATGTTGCCGGCAGTGAGCCAGTATCAGGTAAGCTGCCGTCAATGACTGGCAACGTCGGGCCACTGTAGCCGCTGTCCCGCCAATATCGGCACACCGTAGACTGTAATCGGCAACGTAGGGCCGCATATGCCGCGCTACTGCCGACATCGGCTGATCCGTTGGATTTCAACGGCAAATATGGCGCCGATTTTGCCGTTTTACAGAAAATATGGGCAAGCCGTCGCCTTTTACTGGCAACATTGTGCCGAGTATGCCTCCTTAGAGCCGACATCGGCTGAGCCGATAACATTCTCCGGCAAATGTGGCGCCGACTTTGCTGCTCTTCAGCATCGTCTGAAGAATGACAAATTCGACACGATATTGGCCTAGAACGAGTGTTTCACAGGAAACATTGAGCCATTTCTGCCGTCCTCCAGGCAACGTCGTCTACGCCCCTGATTCTCATGGTTGATATCGGCCGGGCCTTTTTCGAAACCTGCTGTATATAACAATTGAGGTCCGGTCGAGACGAGTATGACCGAAATTCACTAGAGAGATGCGACGTAAGAATCAGATGTTGGGCTTCATATATTCACGTATACGCGTTTCAGTGCCGGAACATAGCGCATGTTTTGAGAAGCATATAATATTCTGTTCGCGCGCTTTGTTCTTTATCAACACGGTGCACAAAGAACATGCATATAGAGAAATTATTGATATATACATGTATAGGCTGTTTTGCGGGAACTTTGCCAAATAGACTGCCGCAACAATGCACATTAGCCAGAAGGATTGACAAGCATGGTGGAAAATTATCTGACAGTGCATGTCAGAAAATTAAAATTCACAGAAATCGAACTAGCTCGTGCTTACATAGATCACCATAACCAGCACTGATATGCTAAGCAAAGATAACAAGCGGCGCTATACTGCTGACATTTAGCAACCTATGCAAGGAAAGGGCATACGGAGGTAACAGCGCAACAGCGAGAAGACAAAGAAGATCTAGTGCAGACTTTCTGGTGCACTGAAGCGGAGATAAACTCTCGTAACCGGCGTTATACTATATACTGACATTTAGCAACCTATGCAAGGGAACGGTATACGGAGCTAACAGCGCGACAGCGAGGGGACAAAACAGATCTAGTGCTAACTCTATATTCAGAGGACATATGAAATACATAGACACCTTTGCATTGCAAATCCAAATGAAGTGCTCTTGTCAAGACCACGACATTTGCAAAAAAAGGCAAGAACGAAAAAAAGAAAGCGACATTTGCAAAAAAGGCAAGAACGAAAGAAAGCAGTAATATGGCGAGCATTCTTCATCTCATATGTGGCAAACCAATGCACACACCTATAATTGATATATAGAGAGCTTTCCTGTTTAGTTATACTAGAGTGTATGTGATCACACAGTGTTCTTGTGCAGGTGATCTGCGTATTTCATGTTATATAAAAGCAGCAAGCATGCAATGAAAAAAAATTGCTGAAAATAAGAGCTTCCTTCTGTCCCCTAGTTTCTTCATATGTTGTTGCATAGTTACAGTATAAATCAACTCGCCTCAGTCAAGCTGTTGTTGACGTGCCCTCCCACTACATGTCATCAGTGCGTGAGTGATACTTGCGCATTCCCTTAAAAAGGAGCTCCAGTACGGCCCAACGCACGTATTGCAGCTCGCATAAGCCCAGCAACGTAAACTTACACCGCCCTTTTCTACCTCCATTCTCTCTACTACCACGCAGATACAATAGGCCAATGATTCCTTAATATATGCCCACGGTGTTGTGTATAATTCCTTCTTTTTTGCTTTTTTTGTGTGTAACTACCGTCAGCGTGTTCTTTCCGTACCTTTCGAATTCGTTTACACATCGGCCATCGGTTATGTTGTACTAGTTAGATGAGCAGAATGTTCATCTAACTCCGTGCTCCGTGCAGTGTGTCGGATTTATCACTGACGTTCGTATGAGACTATGGCGCTGCTATAAGCACACATGTGCGTATTCTGATATTTAACAACTAATTTATTTATAACCAATAAGGACAAAAGAAGGGCGCGTAGAGACAGAGTCATCGCAGTATTTATTGTTGTGTGGAAAGGCAGCACGTGTTGTTGCTGCGCTGCAGAAACTGGCAGAAATTTTTTTCCAGTGGTGGCGCCGCGTGTCCTTGCTACGTTTGTTGCGTGCAGTGCAGCATTTCGCTTGCGTTTTTAGCTAGAGTGGGTGGTTCAGCCTCTGCGAAATCCTGTGCTACAGGTAGCTGGCAAGAGAACACATGCATACCAGCATACTCCATAGGCTGCACCAGGCTGCATTTAACAAATGCAGTCCCGCCGGGTGTCCCTGCCATTGTGCATAAATGTTTGCCCCGCAGAAATGCTGTCTTCCACGTTTTGCGACAACCACAAGAAAAGAAAGAAAAACGCACAGATTCTGCTTAGAAGTAACCTAGCACATGGTAAGCCAGCAGCACCTAAAATAAAAAAAGTGTGTGAAAGGGGGACTATATGCCCTAACGGCAACGTTAACGCTCCATATGTCCCTACTTTAGGACGCTCACGTTGTTCCGGTAAGCAGAAGTGGATTCGGGTAAGGGGTCAACGTTTCGGATCGATATTCTTGTATTTTTCTGTTTCCGTATATGAATGGCTGCATGGGACTGTCATTCAAACATGAGGAAATCTACTAGTTTGTCTAAGATCAGCTTACGCCTATCACAATTACCGCATAATATACTACTGCCAGTGGAAGTAGTATATTTAGTAACCTGTTACGTTCGCATGTAGTGACAGTTACTACCCCTGACATTTACTACCTCTAGCATACATCAAAGCTAGTAAGGGACAAAAGAAATGTAGTGATGGTGCCAAAACTGTAGTAACCTGTCCCGTTACTATCTTTTCTACTACATTTTTTTAAGAGTGTACCTCCTTCCTAAGATCCGTAAGGTTAGCATAGATGGACTACCTACCGCTGAAATACCGGGCAGTCCCATAGTATCCAACAACACTCCGAAGGAGTCATTATCGAAGTTTCTTAATTACAACAAGATGACGAGATTGACAGTTGTGTAAAATATTCCGATTTCTCGCCCCGCCACGGTGGTCTAGTGGCTAAGGTACTCGGCTGTTGATCCAAGGGTCGCGGGATCGAATCCCGGCCGCGGCGGCTGCATTTCGATGGAGGCGAAATGTTGAGGCCCGTGTGCTGTGCGATGTCAGTGCACGTTAAAGAACCCCAGGTGGTCTAAATTTCCGGAGCTCTCCACTACGGCGTCTCTCACAATCAGAACTGGTTCTGGGACATAAAACCTCACAAAACAACAATTCCGATTTCTTGTGGTAAGGTGTATATTGGACAATCCGGTAGGTGCGTAAATGAACGTCATATGGAACACCATGCTTCCGTGAAAGCTTCAGCCCAATCACATCTCGCAATGCATTGCGATAAATGCGGATGTTACCCCGTGTTGCATGAAACGGAGATACGGTTTAGGCATAAGGATCAGACAAGACGTGAGGTAGGGGAGGCGTATCATACTAGAAAAAGGGGCCGTGTCTGTGTTAGCCATCCATTCATCATGTTACATGATAAGTAGTTTGACTTTCTTGATAAATAAGGATTGTTAGTTTCACTATGCTGGCCGTAGCTGTGTTAGCCATCCATCAATCATGTTTCACGATAGTGTGATTTTATTGAAGGATGAAGATAGTTAGTTTCACTATACTGCTGTCATTGTCCTGGTTCTGAAGCCAGATAGGCCTCTTGTTCGACTGCACATGTGCAACAGGTTCTCTTCTGCTTTTAAATGTTACCCTGTTCAATAAAAAAATCAGTTGTGAGTTGAGCACTGTCCTGTCAAATTCTTAGTTCTTCTGTTCTCGTTTCATGTGCACTTAAAAAGCTTCTGCTTGAAAACATGAATTTCTTAATCACCACCTGTCCGACATACCGCCCACCCTTCCATTCTTTATTCAGGACACATCTACCTTTCTGGGGATTATAGAGCCCATTACCGAAATTCAAACACTCTCGGTTCAGGCGATTCTGGTGACATTAGATGTCACCTCCCTCTACACGAATATACCTATCACAGAAGGAATCGAAGTGAACTCGAAGGTAATACAGAATTGCAAACGTGCCCAGGCAGCACGCCAACACAGGACTCATGTAGGCGTGAAGTCGGCCAAAGTCGGCAGCGATATCGGGCCTAAGTCGGCAAATCGCACTCGCGCTGCTTTCACCCACATCTGCCCGATGATGGCCAGCCAGAAAGGCTCCTCTGTGGCGAAGCCACCATGGGTCGAACTTGGCCAGCCAGAGTGGGCGAAATTTGGCCAGCCAGAGCGGGTGAAATTTGGCCAGCCAGCGCGGGCGAAAGTTGGCCATCCAGAATGAGCCGAATTTGGCTAGGTAACATTGGCCGATGTTGCGGGCATTCAGGCTTTTTTGGCGTGTTCTCGGCCCCGCCGACATGGGGAAACCCCTTGCGTGACCGTTCACAGCGATTATGGTGTTTCTAGTGTTTACCCCACGTCTATCGCGCCGTTTGGATTGCAAAAATTTTAATTTTTGTGTTCACATTTTCGAATGGCTATGAAGGCATTTTCGAAGACAATATCAAATGGACCAACAGTAGTTTGTGTAAATGTGCCTCTCATGCATACGCTAAAGCTCTAATAACACAGTAATAAGTGGGGCTAAGTGGGTCCTCTGTACTTTCTATTATTGCGTTCTAAACAAAACAAATAACACAACTAGAGTGGTTTATAGACAATAGCACTATTCCATTTATTTGGTGAAGTGTGCATTGATAATACGCTATTCTCGTCTTGTACCGTCTTAGTGCAAAAGCTTCGGCAAGGATATAACTTGCGGGAAAAGGCGCGAAATGTTAGCACAGCTTTGGAGCACATCAGCACAATACTATCATGGTATGCAACTTATGTGCGATTTATGAACAAACCCAGAAATTCAAGAAATGTCAGAAACATCTTATAACCGGACACTACTTTAGGAAATAACAAAAGAAGGTTGTCCTTTTAACTATATAATGAATCTATGTTCAATATTCAACCCCCAGATCTTGGTTTCCCGTCGCTTTAGATACCCAAGGGGAAAAAACATAAGTAAAGGTTCTGTTGCAAAGCAACTTTAAAAGCGGCACATTAGTTTAAATAGGCGCATTTTGCATTATAATAAATTTAATATTTTTGGCATACATCGGAAAGGAAAACATGTAGACGCGAGCTAACACGACACACACCAGGGATGGGGTCTTTAGGCAAAAAATGTCCTTAAATGATAGGTGCAAGGTGCATTATAAGCAGATATTAGAGGAGGAACTTCTTTTCAAGGCTACTTTAAAAATTCCATCGCGTGCCGATCTGCCGCACGTGCACTACACCAAAAAGCACGTGCATGGTATCAGGTTACCTGTAGAAATCCGGGCCAGTGAAAATGTTATGAGAACTGCAAGTCACCACACAATACGTGTGTGATACAAGCACAGGATTAACTATATGAAGTAAAATTGCTTTGGGACAATGTGCGTAGGCTCTTTATTCGAAAATATAGAGCCTACGCACCTCACGACACAAATAATATATAAAGGTGGAACCGGTGCTTTAACATGACAACAAAATGTGCCACGTCCCATCTTGAAAACTGGCCAGTAACTCACCGAATTTTCGCATCCGCTCTGCACTCTACAGCTGTGAGTCAGCAATACAAATTCGGCGAAGACACTGTACTCTCACCAAAAGGCGCAGCCTTGTGTTCATATGCAACCAATGTCATAGTTGGGATGGGCATTGTTCTAGGAGGTACACTCGCCAAGGAATTGCACAATCAACTTCAATGATTGATAAGTGCAGTAAATGACAAACGATGAACGTGTAGACAGACTGCGTGCACCCGTTGAAATTCATTCGTACACCTTGCACGTTGGTAGCGATGCAGCCGCGACGAGAGAGCGCGGAAAGTTCCCCGAAAACTGCGTGCTTTCCCTCTCGGAAGGCAGCAAACACCACCAAAAGCAGTTTCAGAACAACATTCTTTGCAAACTGTAGATGAGCACAGTCGATGTGCATGGAGGGGGCCATGACAATGGTGGTCAGTTGAGAAGGGGATGCGCCCCCCTCCCTCACACACTTTTTTTAATGTTTAGCTGCTGCTGGCTTAGCATGTGCTAGGTTACTTCTCTGCAGAACACACGTTTTTCTTGCTTTCCTTTTTTTAGTTGTCTAAAAACATGGAAGACAGCATTTCTGTGGGGCAAACATTTATGCACAATGGCGGGGACACCCGCCAGGACTGCATTTGTTAAGTGCAGCCTGGTGCAGCCTATGGAGTATGCCGGCAGGCATACGATTTCTTACCAGCTACCTGTAGCACAGGATTTAGCAGAACCTGCAACACCTACTCCAGCAATGCTGCACTGCACGTAACAAACGTAGCGAGGGTGCGCGGCATAGCCATTGTACATCAATTTCTGCTGGTTTCTGCAGCGCAGGAAATCACGTGCTCCCTTGCCGCGCGACAAGAAATATTGCACTGTCTCTATCTCTATTCGCGCCCTTTTACACTTTTTGGTTATAAATAAATTAGCTTTTAGGTACTAGAAAAAAATAAATGCAAATGTAGGCTTCTATCGACACCATAGTGTCATATGAATGTCAGAGAGAAATCCTACACCCGCTGTACAGAGCATGTAGTCAAGCTCGATATATTCTGCTCATCTAACTAGTACAACGTAACCGCGATGGCCGATGTGTAAACGAATTCGATATGTATCGAAAGAACACACTAACGGTGGTTACACAAAAAAAGCAAAAAAATAAAAAAGGAATTATGCGCAATGCCGTGCACATATTAAGAAATTATTGTACCTGCGTGGTAGTGGAGAGCATGGAGGTGGAAAAGAGATGTATAAGTTTACCGGACCAGTAGACAATTATTTTCTGTTGCTGAGCTTATGCTAGCTGCGATAGACGCGTTGCGCTGTACTGGAGCTGCTTATGAAAGGAATGCACTAGTTTCGCGAATGCACTGATGAAATGTACTGGAGGGGCACGTGGTCAACAACAGCTTGAATTAGGACGGTTGGTTTATACTGTAACCCTGCACAAGCATATGAAGAAACTAGAAAACAGAAGAGCTGCTTTGATTTTCAACTGTTTTATTTCAGTGCATGCTTGATCTTTTTATATACCATAAAATGCGCAGATCGCCTGCACAAGAACACTGTGTGATCACGTACACTCTAGTAGAACTCACCAGAAAAGCTCTCGATATATCAACTATAGGTGTGTGTATTTGTTTGCCACTTTTCAGATGTAAAATGTTTGCCATACGACTGCTTTGTATTTTTCGTTTTTGCCTTTTTCGCGAATGTCGTGGTCTTGACAAGAGCACTTCATTTGAAGTTGCAATGCAAAAGGATCTTTGTATTTCACTGTGTATAAAAACAGTGAACAGCCTCTGAATATAAAGTTAGCACAAGATCTGTTTTATCCCTTCGATGTCATGCTGTTAGCTCCGTGTACCCTTCCTTTGCATAGGCTGCTAAATGTTGTGGGGCCGCGTCCCGCTCGACGCCATGTTTTTGCACGAAATGCTCCGCACCGCCCTCTCCCCAGTTTGACGGGGCGTCGGCCCGCCCGTTTGCCCCAGGTGGTTTTAACATAGGCCGCCATTGGGCAGCGAGAAATTCCTCGAACGTTTGCGCGTTCTGGCGTTTCTGGTTTTGGAGATGCCTCGGGAGAACACGCTGTCACTTGGAGGGGTGCGCACGTACTTTTGTGGCCCTCCGGCCGACCAGGTCTTCGTCGGATGGCGTGCCTCACCAAGCCCCGGCGACCACAGCGGCGACCTGCGACCGACGCACATGTCTGTATGTTCTTCTATTTTCCTTTTCTGAGGGCTCGCGGTCGCGGGTGCGCTAGCCGGGGTTAGGCTCTCCTTCCCTGCATGGTTATTTTTGTGTGTTATTCTGTGTTCGCGTGTTGTTCTTTGTTACTGTCCTTTGTTTGTGTTCGTGTGCGTTCGCGTGTTGTTAATCGTTATCGTATTTGTCCTTCGTTTATATTCGACTTTACATTCGGCCTCGTTTTGTTTGTATTATTTTAACGTGTTTATTAAATTACCATGCACGGAGAGTGACGCGTAATGTTCTCATCCTTCGCCGCGTGCGACGGTTCGCGCTGCCCTGCCTCGAGTCGGGCCGCGGGTCGACGCGCGCGGCAGCGCGGCGATGGCATGGCTGAGATAGCTAGCGCGCGGACGCGACGACCTCATTCTCTGCTCGTTGAGTGCTCGAACCCACTGCGAGGGGTTGCTAGCGGCGATGCCGCTGCTAGCAGTAGTAATTAGTAGAAGTAACCCCTACATTTTGGCGCCCAACGTGGGGCCAGGGGCCTTGCCCTTGGTCGCTCGAACGACGAGCAGGTGTCGGCAGAGTGGGGAAGTTGCGTTCGGTTCCCAGCGTAAAATGCGCTTTGGTTGAGGTTGGCCGTTTATGCCGTGTATCGCCCGTATCTCTTTCTTTTTCTGTCCATCCTTTTTCTCTGTCATTGTATCGTGGTGTGAGGAGAGGCAAATGTCACTTCTCAAACGGATTGGTAACCCGCTTCGAAGTTGTGTGAGGCGAAGCGTGGACGACGAAAGGCGTGATGCAAGTTGCCACAGAGATGCAGCAGTTTGTTCTTGGTGGCGGAAACTCGTTGGATTTACCAAGGCTTCCCTCATGCCATGGCCGGGAGAGTGACCATCGTGTGTCTCGTGCAACGTTCAAGTCGGTGAGTCCAACGGTTTTCTTTAGACTTCGCGTCGTGCGCGTCTTTCCTCACTAAATTCAGAACCAGTGAAAGAATAGTTGACACGCTATTTCTTGCCCGGGTCGCCCAAAGTCTATTTTCTTTAAAAGTTGACGGCGTTGTTCAGTGCACATGGCCGACTTGCACCGAGGGAGGCAAAGATGGCGGAAAGGCCGCTGAGGCGAACAAAGTAGTAGAAGGAGACCCTTCTTCCTTGAATAGCCCTTTGGGCAACTGTGTCTTCGCGCACGCAGAAGGGTAGCGCGTTGCGGCGTCCCCGCGGCGGGAGAGAAGGAGGCCATTGTGGCTTTAATCAGCCGGCCGGTCGGGGGGAAAGGATGAAAGAGGGGGTCTATCCTCACTGGGCTCTCCTCAAGAATCTGGTTTTCTCTTGTTTCTTGTTCTTTTGCTTTTTTTCGTTTGGCACGAAGAGCGACGCAGTTGACGGCAGAGTGACCCATGTGTACATAATGTAAATAGTTTCTTTCGCGGTTTTCTTTTTCGCCTCCGGGAGGCGAGGCGCCTGAATGTGTTGGTACTGCACATGGCGCGCGCGCTGCATCGTTGTCTGGTATTGCGACGAGCGCGAGTTTTGGGCCCGAAGCGGCATGTGTAGCCGTGGTCTGGGAGTGAAAGGGGTTCACTCTGCGCGGTCTGTACGAGTTTGGCCACAGTATCATGCCACCTTTGCGGTTAGCGCTGCGTGTTTACGCGCGTCGGCAGTGGCACCCCCCGACAGCAGAGGAGAGCGGTTACGCGCCCCTGCTGTAATTCTAGCCAGTCGTCGGAGCGGAAGGCTTTAGTTGAAGTTACCGTGCTCTGCGATTTGGCACGGTGCAGTGTGAATGCTCAGCTGTTGCCGTCCCTTCCGCGTCTGTTCATTCCGTAGGCAACACGTTGTGGATGTCCCGTTTCGTTTGGTGTCACGGATGGGCAGTGTGCGTTCGTGGAAGGATTATCCGCTAGTGTAAGGTCATGCGGCGTCGCACTAGTGAAGACCACGTTTACATTGGTTACTGACCGACTGATTCCAGACGGAGAGATAACCTGACAGAGAAGTCTTTCTCTTTTTCTCTTTCTACGCTTTGTCCAGTTTCTCTTCGTTGTTCTAGTTTTTATGCTAAGTGTTCCTTTCTGTTTACGTACCGTTTCTTTATTCTTGGGTTTTTGGTTTTCGCTACCTGAGAATTGTAGCCTCTCGTTGTTTTATTGTTCGTAGTTAACTTGATTTTTGGTTATTGTGCTGCGCGACTGTTCCTTTTGTTTGTTTGTTTGTTTGTTTGTTTGTTTGTTGTGTTTTTCCGCCGCGCTGATTTGGCGGCCGAAGTCTGCGTGTCCGGAGCGGGGCGGCGTCGACGGCGAGGCTGCGGACGAAGCCGTGGTCGCGGCACTTGGTGCGGCCAGGAAGACGACAGGGTCGACGGCACGTGAGACCTGCCGCGGCCGGCGTCCAGGGTCCGGGTGAAGATGCCGTGACGCGCGCTGGCTTCATCGGACATTTGAAGGACTTTGCTCGGTTGTATTGTCGCGTTTGTTTCCTTGTTTTTGTTTTGGTTTGGGGCTCGCGGATTTTATCACGTATTGGCACTGTCGGTATTGTTTTTTTAGGGGGGCTTTTAAGGAGGGAGGGATGTGGGGCCGCGTCCCGCTCGACGCCATGTTTTTGCACGAAATGCTCCGCACCGCCCTCTCCCCAGCTTGACGGGGCGTCGGCCCGCCCGTTTGCCCCAGGTTGTTTTAACATAGGCCGCCATTGGGCAGCGAGAAATTCCTCGAACGTTTGCGCGTTCTGGCGTTTCTGGTTTTGGAGATGCCTCGGGAGAACACGCTGTGACTTGGAGGGGTGCGCACGTACTTTTGTGGCCCTCCGGCCGACCAGGTCTTCGGTCGGATGGCGTGCCTCACCAAGCCCCGGCGACCACGGCGGCGACCTGCGACCGACGCACATGTCTGTATGTTCTTCTTCTATTTTCCTTTTCTGAGGGCTCGCGGTCGCGGGTGCGCTAGCCGGGATTAGGCTCTCCTTCCATGCATGGTTATTTTTGTGTGTTATTCTGTGTTCGCGTGTTGTTCTTTGTTACTGTCCTTTGTTTGTGTTCGTGTGCGTTCGCGTGTTGTTAATCGTTATCGTATTTGTCCTTCGTTTATATTCGACTTTACATTCGGCCTCGTTTACAACGCCAGCGTCCCAGTGTATACCGCCCAGTGAAATATCATCGTTCCCAGCGCGTTTCCAGTGCTCCCAGTACCGAAACGGACTGGAAATGCACTGGGGGTGCTGGTTTTTGCAATAGCGTGGCCTGCGCTTTAGAGTCTCTTATTCTAGTGCTGGTGTAGAATAAATCACGCCCGTTGAGAGAGAAGACGATGACTTGCAAGTTTTACTCAAGTACGTTCGAGTGGCAGTAGAAAGTCGTGAGCGAAGTGGAATCAGTGAAAGTGTATATACACAAAAGAGATTCTCCCGATCTGGAACGAAATGTGCTTCGTCATCTCAGCTACCAACAGCAGCGACTCTATGCACGTCCTCGAAGGTAGACAGCAAAGCGTGTATCTTCTGTGGTTCATCGACCCACAGTACTGCAACCTGTACACGCGAGACAAGCAGAGAAAAGCCGAAGAAGCTCACTTCCGAAAACCGTTGTTTTCGTTGCGCCATAAAAGGTCACCGCTCCAAAGAGTGCCACAGAAATGTAAAACGCGAAAAATGCCCTAGATGACTGCCGTGGTTCTCATGGCGAACGCTGTCACTGGTCTTCGTTTTCTTCTTTTTGCCGCTAATTCGCGCTCGCGCTGGGACAGCACAAATAATCTTCAGCCGGTGTCCTATGTACTTTACACGCGTCATTGTATGCCTTGTTTAGAGCGTTGTGCGCGTGATTTCCTTCAGCTAAGGTTGCCTTTAAATTGCTTAAGTGGGCAACATTATCCGCTTCGTTGCTACAAATCTTTCTTATGCACCTTGCCTGTCCTATAAATATCCCCGGATTGCAGTGTCGCGGGTGATGACTATTATAATCTAGATATTGCTGGCTGTCCCTTGGCTTTCTGTAATTAGATTTCCTTTTTCAGTGGATAGTGTCGTGTCGAGGAAATCAATTTTACTAGAAGAGTGATGCATATAAAATTTAATGCTGGGATGAAAGTGGTTAAAATGTTCAAAGAATGTGCTTAGTGAACTTGCACCATGTTTCCAAATAATGAAGATATCCTCTATGTAATGGAGGTAGGTGCCAAGTTTCAAGGACGACGATTCCAAAAGCTGTGCTTCTAGTTGCCCCATGAAGATATTGGCGTAGGTCGGCGCAAAAGGAGTGCGCACGCTGGTGTGAAAAATTTGGAGGTAGTTGGTCGAGTCAAAATCAAAGTAATTAAGTGTCATGACTAGTTTCAGTAATATGATGTAAACTTCAGTAGCGTGTGCACCCAGGCAGCACGCAACGTACGGCCGATATTGGTTTTATGGCGGCAAAGTTCGGCCCATCCGCGACCTAATGTTGCCGACAGCGAGCCAGTATCTGCTAAGCCGCCGTCAATGACTGGCAACGTCGGGCTACTGTAGCCGCTGCCCCGCCGATATCGGCAGGCCGTCGACTGTAATCGGCAACATGGGGCTGCATATGCCGCATTACTGCCGACATCGGCTGAGGCGATGGCTTTCAACGGCAACTATGGCGCCGAGTTTGCCTTTCTACAGACAATATGGGCTGGCCGACGCCATTTGTCGGCAACACTGTGCCAAGTATGCCACCTTAGAGCCTCCGTCGGCTAGCCGATAACTTTCTCCGGCAAATATGGCGCCGACTTTGCCGCTCATCAGCATCGCCTGAGGAATGGCGAATTTGGCGCGATATTTGCCTAGAAAGATTATTTCAGAGGAAACATTGAGTCATTTCTGCCGTTCTGGAGGCAACGTCGACTACGCCTCAGCCTTTCATGGTTGATATCGGCCGGGACTCTTTGGAAGCCTGCTGATATAACAATTGTGATCCGATCGAGACAAGAATGACCGAAATTCACTTGAGAGATTCGACGTAAGAATCAGATGTTGAGCTTCATATATTCATGTATACGCGTTTCAGTGCCGGAACATAGCGCACGTGCGTTTTGAGCAGCATATATGACATTCTGTTCGCGCGCTTTGTTTTCATAAACAGGGCACACAAAAAACATGCATATAAACTATTGATATATATATATATATATATATATAGGCTGTTTTGCGGGAACTTTGCGAAACAGGCTGGCGCAACAGTTAACATTAGCCAGAAGGATCGACAAGCATGATGGAAAATTATCTGACAGCGCATGTCAGAAAATTTAAATTCATAGAGCTTGAACTAGTTCGTGCATACATCGATGGACATAACCAGCACTCATATGTTCAAACAAAGATAAACAGTTGCAAGCGGCGCTATACTACTGACATTTAGCAACCTATGGAAGGAAGAGGCATATGGAGGTAACAGCGCAACAGCGAGTGGACAAAAAAAAAAGGTCTAGCGCAGACTTTATGGTGCGCTGAAGCGGAGATAAACTCGCCACCGGCGTTATACTACTGACATTTAGCAACCTATGCAAAAGAACGGTATACGGAGCTAACAGGCGACAGCGAGGAGACAATACTGATCTAGTGCTAACTCTATATTGAGAGGACCATGAAATACATAGATCCCTTTGTATTGCAAATTCAAATGAAGTGCTCTTGTCAAGACCACGACATTTGCGAAAAAGGCAAAAACGAAAAATACCAAGTAGTCGTATGGCAAGCGTTTTTCATCTCAAAGGTGGCAAACAAATGCACACACCTATCATTGATATGGAGAGAGCTTTTCTGGTGAGTTCCAATAGAGTATATGTGATCACACAGTGTTCTTGTGCTGGCGATCTGCGTATTTTATGTTATATAAAAACAGCAAGCATGCACTGAAAAAAAATCAGTTGAAAATCAAAGCTCTCTTCTGTTTCCTAGTTTCTTCATACGTTTAAGTAGGGTTACAGCATAAACCAACCGTCCTAAGTCAAGCTGTTGTTGACCACGTGCCCCTCCACTACTTCATCAGTGCGTTCGCGAAACTAGTGCATTCCTTTCAAAAACAGCTCCAGTACAGCGCAACGCATGTACCGGAGCTCGCATAAGCTCAGCAACAGAAAATAATTGTCTACTGGTCGGGTAAACTTATACCTCCCTTTTGCACCTCCATGCTCTCTACTACCACGCAGATACAATAGGCTAATAATTCCTTAATATGTCCACGCCATTGCGTATAATTCATGCTTTCATTTTTTGCTTTTTGTGTAACGTCCGTTTGTGCGTTCTTTCCATACATATCGAATTCGTTTACACATCGGCCATCGGTTACGTTTTACTATTTAGATGAGCAGAATATATCGAGCTTGAGTGCATGCTCTGTGCAGTGTGTCGGATTTATCACTGACGTTCGTATGAGACTATGGCGCTGATATAAGCAAACATGTGCGTATTCTGATATTTAACAACTAATTTATTTATAACTAATAAGGGCAAAAGAAGGGCGCGTAGAGACTGAGTCATCGCAGTATTTCTTGTCGTGCGGAAAGGCAGCACGTTCATGTCTTTCGTGCGCTGCAGAAAATGGCAGAAATTCAAGCAGAACACGGCGCCGGGCGTCGTCGCTACGTTTGTTGCGTGCAGTGCAGCATTTCGGGTGGTTCAGCCTCTGCCAAATCCTGTGTTACAAGTAGCTGGCAAGAGAACACATGCGTACCAGCATACGCCACAGGCTGCACCGAGCTGCCCTTAACAAATGCAGTCCCGGCGGGTGTCCACGCCATTGTGCAAAAATGTTTGCCCAGCAGAAATGCTGTCTTCCACGTTTTGAGACAACTACAAAAAAAAAAGAAAGCAAGAAAAACGAGCGTGCTCTGCCGAGAAGCAACATAGCACGTGCTAAGCCAGCAGCAACTAAACATAAAAAAAAGTGCGTGGGGAGGGGGGCGCGCCCCCCTTCCGAACTGACGACCATTGTCACGGCCCCCTCGGTGAACATCCATTGTGCTCATCTGCAGTTTGCAAAGAATGTGGTTCTGAACCTGCTTTTGCTGGCGTTTGCTGCCTTCGGAGGGGGAAACCACAAGGAACCTTCCGCGCTCTCTCGTCGCGGCTGCATTGCTTCCAACGTGCAAGGTGTACGAACGAGTTTCAAAGGCTGCACGCCGTCTGTCTACGCGTTTATCGTTTATCATGTACCGCATTTATCGACCATTCAAGTTGATTGCGCGATTCCTTGGCGAGTGTACCTCCTAAGACAATACCCATCCCAACTGTGACATCGGTTGTATATGAACACAAGCCTGCGCCTTTTGGGGAGACTACAGTGTCGTCGCCGAATTTGTGTTGCGGACTCACAGCTGTAGAGTGCAGAGCGGATGCCAAAATTCGGTAAGTTGCTGGCCAGTTTTCAAAATGGGACGTGGCACATATTGTTGTGATGTTGAAGCACCGGTTCCACTTTATATATCATTTGTGTCGTGAGGTGCGTAGGCTCTTTATTTTCGAATAAAGAGCCTGCGTATATTGTCCCAAAGCAGTTTTACTTCATGTAGTTAATCCTGTGCTTGTGACTTGCAGTTCTCGTAACATTATCTTTTCTTGCCCGTATTTTTAAAGGTAACGTGATACCGAGCACGCGCTCCTCGGTGCAGGACACGTGCGGCAGTTCGGCACACGATAGCATTTTTAAAGTAGCCTTGAAAAGATGTTCCTTCTCTAATATCTGCTTATAATGCACCTTGCAGCTATCATTTAAGGACATTTTTTGCCTAACGACCCCATCCCTGGGGTGTCTCGTGTTAGCTCACGGCTACATGTTTTCCTTTCCGATGTATGCCAAAAATATTAAATTTATTATAATGCAAAATGCACCTATTTCAAGTAATGTGCCGCTTTTAAAGTTGCTTTGTAACAGAACCTTTACTCACGTTTTTTTCCCCTTGGGTATCTAAAGCGACACGACACCAAGATATGGGGGTTGAATATTGAACATAGATTCATTATATTTAAAAGGACGACTTAGTTTTGTTATTTTCTAAAGTAGTACCCGATTATGAATGTTTCTGACATTTCTTAAATTTCCGCGTTTGTTCGTGAGTCGCACATAAGTTGCATCAATTATAGTATAGTGCTGATGTGCTCCACAGCTGTGCTAACTTTTCACGCCTTTTCCCGCAGGTTCCACCCTTGCCGAAGCTTTTCCACTACGACGGTGCAGCACGAGAATAGCATATTATCAATGCAGAGTTCACAAAATAAATGAAATAGTGTTTTTCCCTATAAACCTCTCTTGTTGTGTTATTTGTTTTGTTTAGAACGCATTAATAGAAAGTACAGAGAATCCACTTAGCCCCACTTATTACTGCGTTAATAAAGCTTTCGCGTATGCATGAGAGGCACATTTACACAAACTACTGTTGGTCCTTCAAAAATGCCTTCATAGCCCTTCGAAAATGTGAAAACAAAAAATAAAATTATCGCAATCCAAACGGCGCGACACACGTGGGGTAAACTACAAACACCATAGTGGCTGTGAACGGTCGCGCAAGGGGTTTCCCGATGTCGGCGGTGCCGACAACACGCCAAAAAAGCCTGAATGCCCGCAACATCGGCCAATGCTACCTAGCCATATCCGACCCATTCTGGCTGGCCAAATTTGACCCATTCTGGCTGGCCAAATTTGACCCATTCTGGCTGGCCAAATTTCGCCCACGCTGGCTGGCCAAGTTCGACCCATGGTGGCTTCGCCACAGTGGCGCCATTCTGGCTGGTCATCATCGGGCAGATGTGGGTGAAAGTAGCGCGAGCGCGATTTGCCGACTTAGGCCCGATATCGCTGCCGACTTTGGCCGACTTCACGCCTACATAAGTCCTGTGTTGGCGTGCTGCCTGGGGAGTTGCTGTGCTGACGAAGACAAGTCTGCTTGTGGAAACGTTGGCTCCTGTGAGATTCCCTGTTCGCAATGGCGTTTAGCGATCTGTTCACTGATTCACTATAGTCGCATACAACCGAATTCTGCAGTGAAGCCCCTCCCACGCCCTTATATCCATCAGGCAATGTACCTCCACGAAACTTCAAATAGTTCTTTCTTTGAGCCTTCCATGTAACCAAAATAAAGTGAGGGTTGCAGGAATAATGGATAGATGCGTAAGTTTTTGTCTTCATTTGTAGAGTGGAACCTGGAAAAGATAATTGTTTACTGAACTGAACTTAAGCAGTGGAAGTGCAAAAACCAGAGTTTTTCAGCTCAGTTCATTGAAGTTTCACGCATAAAACTGGCTCATAAGCGAAATTAACTATACCGCGACGTTTTGCAGGTAGAAACGATGAAACTCCACACATTTTTTACATGCTTCTCGAGCTGTCTAATACCGGTGAAACGAGTCGAGAAGAGCAGACGCTTCGCAAATACTGAAGGCACGAACACGGCGCCATTTTGAAAGCGTCGCATGACGACAATTTCGTTTGCTTCTGTGATTGGCTGGCGGAGTAACACCGAGGCGCGCGGTCCGTCGGCCCGCCTTGTTGCCAACTGCTGCTTCGTTAAGTTGTATCATACCATAGCTTATCAATTTCCTAGACTGTTTCGCAACGGTGTTCTACAGTAACTGACTTCACAGACGATTCAAAATGATAAAGACAGGTACTATGAATAGGGCATGTTAATTTATTTGTTGGTATCATGAGTGGGCAGCTTAAACAAATTATTCATTTTGCTGCAAGAGGACGGGGTATCCTATGAACACAACTCGGCTTATGATGACGTTTATATTCTGCGGGATTCTTTTACTGTAAGTACTGCTTGTCGCATTCACAGTCAGCGTTTTAAGTTTAAGTGATATTAAAGATCTTGCTGAACATACATGCAAAGGTGAGTCGCACCTTATTAAGCTTCGGCCTATTTTGTTTCTGACCTTCTGTGGTTTGAATACAGCTTACTATGACAAGGAGAAATCACGCTTTGTGGGCAGTCTCTCAAGGTAGTACAACATGGTGGAAGGACTCGTATCCATCCAATGCCATCACCTTCATTTCTATTATCACTAACAATTTGTGGTGTTTTCTTACGTTTTACGTGCCAAAACCACGATATAATTGAGGCACACTGCAGTGGAAGGTTCGGGAAATAGTGACCTCCTGGGGTTTTTAACGTGCTCTGAAAATGCATACTATGTGGGCCTTTAGCTAAACGTCGGATGGAGCGAAAAGTCCGTATCACTTGAGGAATAAGAGAGTAAAACGCAATTTCACTCCTGCTCCACACATGTGATGCTCGCATTCGCAGCCACGAACATGGCGGCTGGATGGGAGCGGGCGATTTAAGAAGACAACAGCCGGTCTGTGAAGTGTTTTTCGGAACAAGTAGCAGTGACCCTTCCACATACAGGCGTACAAGCATTCGCGTACATCCGCGTGCAGTGTATACGTTTAACGAACGGTGCGTTCATCGACTACGAGCCTCAACCGACGGGAGTCATAGCAAGTTGTCTGTCCTATGTTTTTCCCCGATCGGACGGCCATACCCGTCCTATAGCACGTGAAACCCGGCAACCTACACGCCTCGCAATCTTCACCGTGCATGTGCGACACGAAGAATAATACACTTTCAGCGATACAGTAAGCTTTTCTGATCGTCGGAGGTTGGTTTCCGAAGACTCACTGGATATAACTTATACATGTAAAGAAAAAGGCTTCGCTACGCCTTCGGCACCGAGCCGTAGGACGGCCATGAGTGCGTTGATGGTGAAAGTACCGTGAATGGTATCTGTCCCATTCGCAAGTCTGGTATAAGCACGTCATAGTAGCCTATAGACACTTCTGATGGTAGAGAGTACATGTCATCTGTGTGCAGAATAATGAGGAACGAGGATTACGTATTTTGGGACCGCCAGCGGTTCGCCGTACAGACGAGCTCGACGGACCCGAAAGGGGACGCCGTCGGAATGAAGCGGATGGTAGCGGAGCTTGCTTCCTCGGGTGCACTTTACATCTTCGTGAACCAGCACTGCAAACGCGCGTTTGCCCATAAAACAGAATGCAAGCTCATATAGGAATACATTAATCTAAAAGAGATTCTATGTTCCGCGCGTTTAGATTAACAGATCGATGTGGCGAACAGCTATGAGCCAACGGTAAATATACACCTGCTTCATGCATATTTTGATTAATTACGCAGAACAGTATTTGACCACTGACGCCACATAGCAGGTCAGGTATACGGGCTATATCTACGGGACTTCGGTGTAAGACTGTGTGTCTCGAGTGTGATGTGAGTTGTGACATTGTCAACGCTCAAGGAATTCTAGATGATGTTTGTCCAATTGCACTGAGTCTATTTGTTGTATAGACTACCAAAGTATGCTCTTTTACGGGGTGTGTACAGAGAGGCAATAAGGAAAAAAAAAGATGTGAGTTGTGTGCTTTGCTGTGGTTGTGTGGTTGACGTGTATGTGCGCATGTGTCATGTCAACCTGCATGTTATCTGTTCATTCTGATGTATTTAAATGTCTGCTGATTGCAGCGCGCTCGAACAACGCAGTGTTTAATTATTTTTATCTCTGCTACTCCCTCTGGTATGTACTAGCACCCCACTTGGTGAGGTAGTAGAGCTCTCTTCAAAAGAGTGTTCGAATCCCCTTCGGAGGCGTCCTACTACTCTGTTATGGCGAGAGCGCTGGTACCCTCTCTGGTAGAGTGCTAAGGTCATGCCACAAGAGGTTACTGAACTCTACATAAAATGGGGTTGAACTACTCTGAAAAAGGGAGTGAAATTTGGGACAGGAGAGTAGTCCCCCAATGTGAGTGCCCAGCAATCTCTTTCTTTTTAGAGTGTAGGGAAGCCGCTTCGCCAAAACGTACGCTTGCTTTTCGTTCGCAGAGCATGACGCCCCGAAATTTTTACACTTATAGTCCATCTTTACCGTTTGAAACGCGAACTAGCACTAGCAAACAGAAGTATTCGGCTTATACTCACCGGTGCGTGAAAAGTGTAGTGCGGACGAACGCAGGAGTTTCAACGGGTATTCGTTCCACGGAAGGCCTCTGATTACGCGCTGTGGAAGTGTTTAAACTACTCAAAACAAGTACATCGAAAAGTAGCCTGTCGGTTGGAAGCAGCGAATAAAAGAATATTATTTTCTATCGTTTCCGAAATATTTAGAACAAGAGAAAATAGCGCGCATTACCAGAACTCCCAAAACGCCGTCAGTTGCATATCTACCACCGATTACTTCCAATTTTAAAAGGAAATGAAGGTACTGGTGTCGATGCACTTTGTATATAGAGATTCAGCGAGAACAAAACTCTGTTAATAAACGACAGGTGAAAGAATATCTCACAATACGCCCCCTATGTAATGAGTAGCATGTTTTATGTAAGACTACGCAAAAATGCAGTCTTTCCTTGCATTAAGAATATTTCGCTCTGAATTTGACCCCTACGAAGGCCTTCCTGCATAAAAAGTGCAGTAGCGCGAATGGTCGCCTCCAGTGACGTAATCAACCTTCCGTACAAATAGCTTGAGATTAGAGAGAGGTCACCAGAACCACTCCAAGCGCATAAAGCTGGAACGTACCGCGGTTGATTTTTTTCGCCCTCTGTAGTGACTTGTGAAACTTCATGCCTTCCGGGCCTGGTTAAACTCTCACGCAAAACAAAACTCGAGTGACTAAGGCAGTGATGATTCCGGTTTAGAACTTGCGACGTGGTTTGCCAGCAACTTGCTGACTGCCAACCGCAAGTGTTGGTGTAGGCGCACATATTCAAGTTCTTATATGGTGTTTGTTTTCACGAAGTTTGTCTTTTGCTAAATTTGTTTTCTTCCCGTTGAGCTATGTGAGGCATTTTTCAGGTAGCTGGCTGGCTGACAAATAACAGCAGATATTCATAATGCTTCGTGCTCTGGCAACACATGGCGGGTCCGCATTTTGTACATTCTAACTAGGCTGTCGTTTCACATTCTTGAAAATGGAGAAGCATTCCTCTTCATTTCTCTGCGTGTATCGCAACTTCAAACCGTGAGTACCATTCACAGGAGCAACGAATTTCATTTATTTTTCAAGTCGATTATTGTGGACCAGTGGAAAACGAAGAGTAACGTCTTCTGAAAGTCCTCAAGGCTTCTCGCTATATATATAGTAAACTGCTGCATTTACAGGCAGCCATATTATATTCGCTATAGCCATAGTCATTCCATTCGTCCAGTGTTGTGAACTGCTGTTCACACTACTCCAACCGAAGGTGCACAAGTGCCTGTTAGAGAGAAACGAAAAATATGAGAATTGGCATATGAAGGAAATTTTACATTAAGACATGCTTAATTACTCACCACTGCATGAGGGAATTCTTGTTGTAGCAGCGTAGTGTAGACGATGTCTCCCTGATAGATGCTGCGATTAGCATGCAATATACTCGGGCCAGAGTTTGTATGGGCGACAAATAGTGAGAAGTACATTTTTTGCAAACTTGAACAATAAGAGGGCTTAAAAGAAAAGAGAAATTCTGGAGAACTTCGCCCTTCCGGATCACCGGTGTATTCCGCAGTGAAATCTGCATTATATATTTTAAAACACCAATGTTGCACATGTACCCTGTGGCCGACTACAGCTCTTGCTTGTAATTTCCATTAGAATCGTCCTTCCCATGGCAAATTATAATGGAGTCCACTATCAAGGATATCCGTGCACTACACAAAAACTAACGCTCGTGGTGCACATTACGATTATTAAGAATTGAACTAACCCAAGTAGCTTGCTAAGATTAACCAATGTCCACGCCAAGTGATTGTAGTCCACATTTTGAGACCAAAATTATGTTAGAACAGTAACAGTGGCTATGACCCGCAAGCCGATGGATTCAGATAAAAAAATTACATCATCTCCCTGAAGGGGACCATGGGGTGATGCGGAGCATCGCTGGGAGTTTCAACGGTGCATTTAACGGCGGTGTTTACAGGTTTGCAGTGTTTTCGGTGTTACCTTTGTGGCGAACCTTGCGGGGAACCTTACGTGTTATTACGTTGTTAACTTGGTTCATTACCACGCATCGCGTGACCGTTGTCAGAGTGTGGGCTGATGCTGATGCGTACTTGCGTCAACCCACTCGCTGACGGAACTGTTGCTTCCATCACAAAACACCACCAACTTCTTTCATCGGAGAAGGAGGAGATACTACTGAAGCGAAGCGCGCGCTCGCTCTCTACCCGCTTTATTTATTGCAGCAGCTGTTGGACAGAGGGGAGGGAGAGGAGAGTCGTGCATGAATAGTGTGAGTGCGGACGGACACCGCGCGCGCGCGCTCTCTACCCGCTTTATTTATTGCAGCAGCTGTTGGGGAAGGGAGAGGAGAGTCGCGCATGCGTAGTGTGAATGCGGACGCCGGACGCGTGACATACCCGCGAGCAAGAGATGCTCCACATCTAAAATACGCTAATCATCCATCAGCACAGCACCCCACCTGCTCGCGCCACTGATCTAGAAAGTATAGAGCCTTCATTGTGAAATATATTTCTTTCTTGTCATTCCCTTACTTACTCGATTCTTTACCAGTAAGGTTTTCTGAAACATGAATAGGCAACAAAATAATATTCGAAAATGCTGAATATTTCGGTATATGGCACATGTATCTACTAAATAACAGTTGCTAGAAAAGAGAGAGAAGGGAGGCGGGAAATGGAGTTATAAGTTTACCGAACCAGTAGAAAAATATTTTCCCTAGCTCTGCTTATGCGAGCTGTAGTACATGTGTTGGTGCTACTGGAGCCGTTTTTTGAACGGAATACGCTAGTTTCGCAAACGCACTGACAAAACGTTGTGGACGGGCACGTCGTCAGAAACAGCTCGACTTAGACTGTTAGCATGCAATAACGTATAAAGAAACAAGAGGACAGAAGAGAGGTCTGATGTTCAACAGATTTTTTTTTCAATAAATGCTTACTGTTTTCATATCCCAGACATACGCAGACCACCTGCACAAGACCACTGTATGATTGCATACACTAACCACAAAAGTTCTCTAGACATTAATTAGGTATGTGCATTAGTCTGCTACCTTTGAGATGAAAAATGCTTTCTATGATTTATTTCTTTTTTCATTTTCGCCTTTTTCGCAAACATCGTGGTCTGGAGAAGAGCACTTCATTTTAATTTGCAATGCAAATTGATTTATGCATTTCATGTGTAGTATAAATAGGGCACTGATAGGATAGCCAGCAAAAGACGAAGATGAGGACGGTTGCTAGTGCTCGCGCTCGCTGCACTTGGACGGCTCGTGGACGAAGCTTTGCTAGCCGCAATAAACGCCTCACTGACTAAATGCTAAATGCGCAGGTTCAAGTGCTGGTTCTCTTTTCCATCCTGGAACTCCGTAGCCGGACTCTGCCTTCCCATTTAGCAATGACCGATAGCGTTGCGCAGCAGAATGCTACCCCCCTCAAGCTATCCGCTGTTCCCGTGTTCCAAGAGAGCATCACCCCGTCATCTTCAGCGGCACTGACGAGCAAGATGTCGAGGACTGCCTCGCTTAGTATGAACGAGTAAGCATCAACAAGTGTGACAATCGAGACAAACTTGGTCGCGTCCAGTTCTACCTGGGAGGAGTTGCGGAACTCTGGTTTAAGTAACACGAGGCTTTGTTTCCAACTGGACTTCATTCAATACCACGTTTGTGGTGTCCTCGGACGACCGACAGTTCGCAAGCTGCGCGCAGAACATCGCTTGCGTGACCGCGCCCAACTGCCTGGTGAGTGATTCACTTCGTATACTGAGGACGTCGTAAGCCCCTGCCGCCGCTTAAATTCTGTAATGTCCCAAACTAACAAGGTCAAGCATATAATTAAAGGCATCGAAGACGATGTGTTCAACATGCTAGGGGCGAAAAACGCTCAAAAAGTTGCTTATGTCATTCAACACTGCCAGAGCTACGACGAGTTACGGAAGCAGCGCATTTCAACGCGACGTCACATTCTATACTCGACTGGCACGTCAGCACTAACCGTTGGCACCGTACCTTCGGATCCTGCTCTATTAACGCAGCAGATACAGCAGTTTGTACGAGGGGAAGTGGCACGACAATTGACTGCTGCGCCCTTTATCCCAGGCAAAACTCCTGGCCTTGCCTCTTCGCTGCGACAAACCACCGAAGAACAAGTACTTCCGTCAGATCCGCAACCGCACCAGCCAGCGCCTGTATCCGGGCCCTTGACCTACGCTGAAGTCGCGAGGAGGCAGCCATGTGTGTGGCCCCGTCGCGGATTCTGCTCATCAGCTAAACGCCATCTATGCACCGCGCGCACCGCCAGTTCCGCACGTGCCTCTGTATCGCCGTCCTGCAGCCCCGCCTAATAATCCTTGGCGCACACCAGACAATAAGCCAACGTGTTAGTGCTGTAGCCTACCCCGTTTATGCTACCCGCGCGTTCCCCGTACAGCTACCGTGGACGAAGCCAACAGCTACGTCCGTACCGAGCCGCTACAACCAATTCCCTCCCATACAACTGACACTTATTCGTCTACTCGCAGTACCTTCAACGCACGTTTTTCGCCCTCTGCACGTTTACGTTCCATTTCGCTGATGGTTCGTCGTTCACCACCCGTCCAACCGGAAAACTGACCACCGCATTTCCGGAGGCAAGAACTGCACCGGTGCGCAGCTCGGCTAATCATCCTGGACGTCTTGTATGTGGTAGAATACGACGTCTTGTCACCTTGCTCGCATGATGTTATATTGGGTTGGAACTTCCCGCTACACATCATGCCGTTGTCGATTGTGCGAATGCAGAACTGGAATTATCAGGGACCTCTGATGTTGGCTCTGGCGACTCCTCTCTTTCTCGTGTGGTCGTCGCAACTGACGTCCCGCCCTTGTCTTGTCTTCTTGTGTCGATCTCTTGGTAGTATGCTCCCTTTTCTAGCGCCATGTTCCCGCCATGCCAAACACTTATCTCATGCAAGAACTTCCTGCTACCCTATGCAATTCTGACGATTGAAAACTCTTGCGGAAACATTCATGTCACGAACCCGCTTTCGTCCCCATCCACCTTATTCCATGGTCGACTTGAGCACATTGATTGTGTTTGTGCCAGTAAAGTACCGAACCACACGGCAAGTCTCGCGGTCGCCAGCATCAATCCCGCTACTACGCCAAACTCATCCTCCCTAGACCTCTTTCCTCCGTCCATTGCTTCGGCATTATCTAGTGCTCAGCGGATCGAAGTTTTGAAACTCATTGACAGCTATCAGAATTATTTCGACTACAGTTAACCCGCCTTGGGCCGAACATCATCAATCGTTTATCATATTGACTCCGGCACCCATTCGCCCTTGCGCCAGCGTCCAAATCGCTTCTCCTATGCTGAATGCCAAGTTATCGACGACCACGTGAACGATATGCTTAGTCGAGGCATCGTACAGCCCTCACACAGCCCTTTGACCTCCACGGTTGTAATCGTCGAAAAAAGGACGGTATCCGATCCTGTGTTAATTATAGGCACCTTAACAAGATCACACGCAAAAAGATTTATCCCCTCCCAAGGATCGCCGACCCGCTTGACTGCTCGCTCGGCGCAGAGTTCTATTCTTCGTTGGATGTTCATCGGGGCACTGGCAGGTACCTGTCGATAAAGCCGACCGCCCCAAAACTGCGTTCGTCACTCTTGACGCTTGCAACGAGATGTCTTTTGGGCTTTTCAACGCCCCCGCTATGTTTGAGTGTCTTTGGACAACCTACTTCGATGTCTCGAACGGCACATGTGTCTCTGCTATCTGGACGACGTTGCAGTTTTTCAAAGTACATCAACACCATTGATGATGGGCTCTTCTACTGCCGCAACTACTTGTCTGATGGACGTAAATGGTTGCTGGAAATGTCTTGCCATCTATGCATGCCCATATCTCTGCCATGCCGGTGTAATAAAAACATATATGCACTCCTCCGGCTGCACCACCATGGAAAATACCGCTTTGTCCGACAGTACGTAAATTCATACGTCAAGTGCCAACATAGGAAGAGCCCACCGAACATAATCACTGAACCACTCCAGCCACTGCCTTGCCCCTCCCGATGTTTTGATCGTATCGGAATTGATCTGTACGGCCCCCTTATGCACATACCTGATGGCAACTGCTGGGTAATTGTCGCTATTGATCACCTGACACGCTATGCTGAAACTACCGCCCTTCCAGAGGCACAGCACGGGAAGTAGGCATATTTATCCTCCACATGCTTGTTCTTCGCAACGGCGCGCATCGCGAACTACTCAGTGATCGCAGGCGTGCGTTGCTCTCTGAAGCCGTCGAAGCCCTCCTGCGTGAATTCAACGTTGAGCACCGGACAACCTACGCATACCATCCGCAAACCGACGGAATGACTGAGCGCTTCAACCGTACATTGGGCGACATGCTCTCCATGTACGTGTCCGCTGACCCCACCAACTGGGACCGCATGCTACCTTTTGCCACATATGCCTACAACACCGCCACTCAGTCTACAAAAAAATTCTCTCCCTTTCTCCTTCACGCCCACGAACCTTCGTCATTTATGGATACTGTTCTTCTGTATCGCGCGGACGTGTCAGAATCCACACCTCTATCTGATGTCACCACGTATGCCGAGGAATGCCGACAGCTCGCTCGCGCCTTTACCGCTCAAAAGCAAGAGCACCAGAAGCACCGTCGTGATGAAAACCTGCCTTTCAAGTCCTATTCACATGGAACGTTGGTGTGGTTTCGCATTCCTTCCTCCGCTCCTGGTCTCTTCGCAAAGCTACTGCTCAAGTGTCAAGGGTACCTTATCCTATCAAGCATCACTGGTCAACTATATCATTGAGTCTGTCAAGCCATCCACAGAACCCCACCGTCGGGGCCACAAAACTGTTGACGTCGACCGACTGAAGCCGCACTATGACCCGCCAGTCGTACCTATTCCTTAGGTCGCCAAAATGGCTCCCTTTCAGCGGAGGAGTAATTGTAGCATAAATAGGGCGCAGATAGGAGAGCCAGAAAAAGACGAAGACGTGGAAATTTGTTGGTGCTCGCACTAGCTCCTCTTGGACGACTAGTCGATTCAGCTTTGCTAACCGCAATAAACGCCTCACTGGCTCAATGCTAAGCACGCACCTTCACATGGTGTATAAAACAGCTAACACATTCTGAATTAAAGTTAGTGCTAGATCTGTTTTCTCCCCTCGCTGTCACGCTGTGACCTCCATATACACGTCCTTTGCATAGGTTGCTAAATGTCAGTAGTATAACGTGGTTGCGAGAGTTTATATTCGCGTCCGCACGCCATGAATTCTGCACTATATCTGCTTTGTCCCCTTGCTGTCACGCTGTTTAGAAAGGTTACTAAATGCTACTAGTGAAGAGCTGCTTTTGACGGTTGCCTAGCGGCCATTTTTGGCTAACGCGATCGATGTAGAGACGCAATAGTTATTTTCTGCGAATTATAATTTTCTGACATGCACTGCCTGATAATTTCCTACCATGCTTGTCAATTCCTCTGGCCAATAACTGTTACACCAGCATATTTCCCAAAGCTCCCGCAGCAGCCCTTAAAGTATATATCAATCGTTCCTATATATGCATATTTTTTGTGTGCCGTGGAAGTGCGCGAACAGAACATTATGTGCTGCTCACAGTACGTGCGCTATGTGGCGGCACTGAAACGCGTATACGTGAATATATTAAGCCCGACATCTAATTCTTACACCGAATCTAATAAGTGAAGTATAGACTATGCCACGTTGTAGTAGACATTGCCTCAAATATGGCAGAAATGGCGTATTGTTCCCTGTGAAACAATCTTTATAGGCAAATACTGTGCCGAATTTGCTATTCTTTACACGATGCTGAAGAATGCAAAATCCGTGCCACATTTGGCGGAGAAAGTTATCGGCTCAGCTGATGTCGGCTCTAAGGTGGTATACCTGGCACAATGTTGCCAATAAAAGGCGACGGCTTATCCCATACTGTCTATAGAACGGAAAAATTCGCGCCATCTTCGCCGTCGAAAGCCAGCAGCTCAGCTGATGTCACCAGTAGCGCGGAATACACGGCCCTATGTTGCAGACTACACTCGACGGCCTGCCAATATTGGCGGAGCAGGCGCAATAGTGGCCCGACGTTGCCAGTCATTGACAGCGGTTTAGCCGACATTGGCTCGCTGCTCGGAAGATTAAGCCGCGGATAAGCCGCGATTTGCCACCATAAAACCAATATTGGCCCTGGCTGCGTGCTGCCTGGCATTGGTCCGTGGAGCAACATCGTTTCTTGCTTCTTTCAATGAGTCACATACGACTGAGACTGCTACTGATGGCCCATGCTCGATTCTTTACATTGACTTCAGCCAGCATTCGAGATGTTCGGTATGCTTCACGTGAACCACAGTACGCGCAATGGTGAGAGAAGTTTCCCGATTCACTGGAAGCCTTCCCGTGCCTCCTCACGTCCAGGTGCCTTCCTC
>JABSTT010003081.1:0-32411 GCA_013339685.2 Hyalomma asiaticum
ATTCCTTCCGCATTACCGCAACTGAACGCATCTCCACCTAAATCCTTCGACAACTAAGGCCTCGTGTCCTGAAGGTGTTCCTTTCGAGTCATAGTCGCGCGTTCGAGCCCGACAGGTAGATTTACGCGTCTACAATCAATAATGAACAATTAACTAAATTTCATTAGAGAGAGCAATGTGAATAAACGTTGGTAGTTGTGCAGTCAATCCTGACGCTGTCGTATACCCAACATCGAAGACAAGGAGCGCACTGATAAAGCAAGCGCGCACACCTCCGAGCCTAAATGTGTGTGATCGTTAGAAACAAAGCTTCGGAGAATCGAAAAAAATCCACGCATATCCACGGAGTGAATGATGATGAGTGGGCGAAGCTCCGGAGGTTCATCGTAGATCGTGCCGAGTTCCGGACTAATTTAGTTAACGCGCACGCTACGAATCCTTATGGTTCAACCACGCACAAGTGAAATCTCCCACCGGCTCTTCATTAAAAGTCAAGATCCAGTGCCTATATATATATATATATATATATATATATATATATATATATATATATATATATATATATATATGGGTGGCCGGTGAGCGGTTCTCCAGCGCGGGCAGTTGGTATTTTTCAATCAAGAAACTCGCTACAAGATGCTGCCTATGTCAAGTGTGTCTCTCGCGGGTGGGGGCGCATTCTCCTTCTTTGCGAGCTGGTAGAGCGTTCATCGACAAAAGAGCGTTTCCATAGTCAATGCGCGCCTTTCGCTCTCTCTCTCTTTGTCTCTCTCTCTCTCTATCACAAGACAGAAGATGGAAGAGTAAGAGAGCTCGCGCGCCGGGGGGAACGCGCCTAGCGCGAGCGCGAGCGTGGCTACGACGCGACAGCGAAACAGCGAGCGCTGCAGCGCCATCTATTGATCAATTCACGTACTAGCTAAGCAGCACCGCAGCGCCATCTCGTGATCATTCTGAGATCATTCAAGAGCGAGCGCATTGAAGAGCGAGCACAAGACCTAGCGGTCTCGTGCGCCATGCGTTCTCACACTATGCGCTCCCATACGTCTGAATGAAGCGAGCACCGCAGCGCCAACACGCCATCTAGTGAGCACTTCACGAACTGGAGGAGGTGGCTACGAGGGACAACTACAAGGGATGGAACGACCCACGGCATAAGGAGCTTCGCCCCTAAAAAAATGCAGTGATCGCGAGTGCACGCGACCGAGCCGAGGCGCGGAGCGAGCAGGCGGCGACAAGTGTTTGCTGCCAACAGCCCTCGGTATAGTCGTGCCAAGATGGGCTTTCAATCAACCACTCTGACACGACGTTGTAGCCTGGTGACGCAAAGCGGTGGGCAGGCCACCTTCTTCTGCAGAACCTACAAGAACTCTATGGGCTCTATTCCTCAGAGCTGAGACTGAACTATCTTTGCTCACAACAAATCTTTTTGAAAAATTCATGCAGGTATGACTTTCTGGGAGATTTTCAATACACACCCAACCTTTTTCGAAATCAAGCGTGAGGGGTGGTTCAGAGTCCCATTAATAATCAAACGCATGTAACTCTGCTATTGTAAAACAGTTTCGAAAAACTGACACGTCTACACCGCCACGACAGCAACACATGCAGGAAATTTTGACCTCTGGGTGGTTTAGGGGCCCTTCAAAGGGACTCTCTGCCATCCTTCATATTGCTTTTCTGTTGTTTGCCGCAATAGATAGCGTACATTTCCAAGTGTCCCAGCGTGCACTGACTTTCTCTAGAATGTGGATGGAAAATATTGAAACGGACATTTTCCCTCTACGAACTCGCTCCTTTTCCAAGCGTAAAGACGTCGACAACAGTGGTTTCTGGGCGCAATGGCAATTGCAGTTACGTTAAAATCTACAAAACTCAAGCGCATGTGGTTTCTGCAGAATCCAGAAATGTTTGTTGAAGATTAACGTTATCACGTCAACAAACAATTTCAGCGCACATTTTCGGTGAAACAAGGCATTATCATACAACTACAGGAAGTTTTCTCGTGCGTAGCGGCACTTTGTGGTTATTTTGGTACAGCTATCGCAATCAAGGCAAACTCAATTATTGAAAACGAAGTAACATTTTATAGACAACGTAGGGCGCTGGAAATGTCGTCCTTGGCTTGAAATGAGTCGGAAAAATTACGGTGCTTGTGGGAGCCGCTAATTTTGTTTTATATAAGGCGCTCTGAATGCGTTATACAACTGATAACCCGGCAAATATAAAAGAATTTCAAAGTGAGAAAGTTTGATTTTGTTTCCGCATTTCAGCGCCAAAGACTGGAGTCGTAGTTCTGTGCATCGCATGTTCTAGAGCATCAAAGCCGCATAAATTTTACATGTAAGTTGATATCATGCGATAAATGAATTTTCGTGAACACGACGGTTTTGCAAATAGTTCCAAAGTAGTGTTGTCAAAGCCATGTATACCCGTATTCAAAAACTTGAAGCAGTTCAGAGTCGTTAGAGTTCGAATCGTTTCGGTTCAGCTCATTTGAACTAACGGAATTATTCGCGCCATTCCAGTGTCACGTCAATGAAAGAACAAAAAAAACCCCTTAAAATTGCCTGACCTTTTGTTGTGCTGATAACGATCTCGCCTTAACCTTTTTTTCTCAAAATGTATCACTGCAACAGCGGTATGAGGGAAATCCTGTTTCATCCGCCTCATTACATATCTGCAAGGAAAGATTATCACTGTAAAGTGGGTGTGCCTACATGGTACATGAAACTGTTTATTCTTTCGCTCTCAGAATAAGCGTCGAATGGAACCACATTCCCACCGCAATTGCCAACATAGCCAATGACCGTGAGTTCAAGATTGCCATTGAAGATGCCTTACAACCATTATTCTTTCTTTGTTTTTTTGCTGTTATTGCATATTTCTCGATCATTTACACTCGTTTCTGTAGTTCTTTCGGACCTTGAAAGTATTTTCCGATAAATAAATAAACAGCCCATCAATATTTTCATCTTTCGAAACCTTACAGAATTAATATATCCCTTTTCTTCACATAGCTATAGCGGCAAACGTGGATAACGTTTGGGTTTTCAAAGTGCACTAAGGTGAATGTCCTGTTTCTTATCCCCTCTTACACACACCTTTCGAGGAGGGACATTTGTGCTCTCCAGCCACTTTTGCGATCGCTTCCTTTTTTCCAAAAGAACCAGGAACGCGGAGGCGAGAAAGTGCTTGGAAGAGATTTTAGCACAATCGGGCAAAGTGTATAGCAGATGGGCTCTTCCCATCGCCTTTTCTGACGCTGCCTCATGGGCATATTAGTAAGTGAGGCACGTGAAGTGCCGCAGTGACGACGCATGCACGCATTCGCATCGCCGCATGTGAAAGATATCCTGAAACCAAGATAGCGCGGCATCGGTTACAAACGCAGGACTACACGCCAGCTTAGGCAGACGAATTCGAATGGTGCGCCGCCCCGCAAGTCGCGAAAAGAAGAACGATTCGCTCTTTCACGCCGTAAAAATATGTGCTCAATGGTAAAGCACACATCGAGGGCATAAGCAACCGTCTTTTTGTACCTCCGTGGGTTGGCTCAGTTATACTTGGAAATTGACAAACACGCTGATGGGTAACGCTAGCGGTGCTTTTCCCACATCTTTCAAGGTTTAATTAAGAGCATAATTACTTTTTAGGGGGTAAAGCATGCTCGTTACCGTAAATGTGACGAACGATTTTCGAAGTTTTACCACAATCAAAATATGTCTTTCTAGCCGTAGACAGTTCCCCTAAGGTCATTCGAAGCAAACGAGGCATGAAAGACACACTATACATCGTAAGAAATTAGATTTCAGCGGAAATTATTGGCTTCTTTCCCGTCGGCAATGCTTCACACCAAGCTATTTTTGAAAGCGGGAGGCAGAAGACCATCAATACCTCGTAAAGTCGGTCCATGCACGAGCATAAATATTGAGCAGAGGAAAAAGAACGTCCGACACGGCCACGTGCTGGCGTGCTCTGCGCGCGAAGGTTCACGCGGCTTGACAGATTCGCCATCGCTCTTTCGAACGCGAACCTTATTGCACCACACGCACTTCATGCAACCTCATCAGGTACCCAACGCATTAGGCCTACTCCCAGCAGTGGTAGTCCACTCACCTTGCTGCCGCGCAACCGGCAGCGTCCTCCGCCGTTGTGCTTCGACATTCTCCATGGCCGTGTCTTCCGTCAAGACGCATTGGTTCACCCACCTTGTCACGGCTCTAGGTGAAGCGCAAGAGGACCTGCCGCACGTGCCTAACATCTTGGCAATCGAAGATATGATCCCAAGGACCATGGACATTGTGGAGAAACCGTGGACCAAGGTCCAGGCGCTCGCTTCCGACAGCTACACTGGGCATCGAACTAGACTGTTCCCGGGAGCTGACGGCGAGCTGCTAGCCTTCGTGAGCGTCAAGGAGACCCTGTCTGAGTGCAGCGCTAGACAAGCGTCTCCCGGAAGGCTAGGAGGCCCGCACCAGACAGCCGTTGCATCCAGGTACGATGGAGGACGTGACTTATACAGGTGGAGACCAATTTGAACTCTTTAGTCCTCACGACTGTTACAAATTATGAGGCAAATGGGAATATTTCTCGTTATTGCAGCGATGGAGAAATTTTTTCCGGTTTTCTGTCCTTCTGTCCTGCGTTCAATTAGTTTAGGTAGGGGGCGCGGGGGGGGGGGGGCGGAGTGGTTGAGAGGGACACGACACACGGAGCGCCAACTACCAACTGATGTTTTTAGGAGCATCGTGCCATACTGGGCACGCTTCTGAAATGTACTGCGAAGATGCCTTTGTTTCGCTATTCAATGCCGATATTTAGATGTTTGACATACACTTGTAATCAGAAAGATAAAACCAGCTTTGTTGCATCAGTGACCTCATTTGGGCATGTGCTAGTAGTATTACAAGACTTCCTTTTTCTTTTCGTCATATAATCTCTTGGTAGTAGGCCCTATGTGTGTTTTCCCTTACGTCTGTCGTTTCAGCGCACTGCAACCTAGTGTACTATTTCGCAAGTTGGCCCTAGAAACAGTCGTGTTAGTTGGAATAGCGTTATGAGTGCGTAGGGGAGGGGGAGGTGGAGTGAATAGCTTTTGGTGTAGCGATTAATGATGTTGTTGGATACAATGTATTTGTATTTAAAAATTCATTGTTCTTAATCCTAACTTGCCTACTCTTTCTATTTCTAATAACCTGTCGTAAGTGTCTTCAATTTCTCAAAGGTTGCACATGCATTTTGGATGGACTAGCCGCACATGTATTTTTTTATCTGCGTCTTCACTGAACATGCTTCGGAGACTTGTGTGGTTATGAGCTTTCGAAATTTCCATGTCGATGCATTTGGCTAAAGCGAAGAAAACGAAAATTAGAATTCTTGATAGCAGGGTGACTGGAAACAACTTTGGAGTAGCAAGAGCCCACATAAATGCCACGAATGCACTTATGACAGGTGCGCTAGTCCCAGGAACCACCTGTTCTCGGAGGCTAGGTGTGACTCGCTCATCACTTCGGTGCTCGGAAAGGACACCCGGTGGAATCCACGCAACGCTCAAGCAGCATGCATCAGCGAAGGAGCCCACCACCAGGAGGCGGCCAAACGAGCTACACATATCCAGGGATATACAGGTACATAGCATTTCCTTCTCACTACTGGTGTACAAACATTTTAATGTTTGGTTTTGGCAATAACGTGCGATGAACGCCCTAAAGACGCGGCTTTAGTCTCGATCGGTGTAGTCGTTTTTTCGATAAAGGGGGTAATAGAGGGCTTTGTGCTGCGGGTAATGGGGAAAGACAAATAAGCCTATGTGGTTAATTTTCGGGGCCCTATACACTACTGAGTGCCTAATGAGATGGCAATGGTCAACATTCCTTCAACTACGGAGTCCCCCCATAATCATATTGTGGTTTGCGGGACGTTACAGCAGAAATCAAAAAAAGACGACCCCCCCCCTCTAAAAACGTTCCGGGGCACTGATGTTCTACCGCAGTGAATAGGAATTCCGGAGCAGTTTGTTTTGGTCGTTTATTCATCGGTGCACCTTTTTCCCTCTGTTAGCAATTGAGGCGTTTGTACAAAAAAGCATTCTTAAAAGTTACTATATAGGTAGTAATGCAAGGAAACTGTTAGTAACTGCCGTAGTTACCACCCTTCTCGGATAGTTACTGTTTACTAACCTCAAAAAAGTGGGTGTCTTAATACTATATATAGCTATATAATCACCAAATTCTGCCCCGCCACGGTGGTCTAGTGGCTATGGTACTCGGCTGCTGACCCGAGCGCCGCGGGATCGAATCCCGGCCGTGGAGGCTGCATTTCGATGGAGGCGAAATGTTGAGGCCCGTCTGCTGTGCGATATCAGTGCTCGTTAAAGAAACCCAGGTGATCAAAATTTCCGGAGCCCTCCACTACGGCGTCTCTCATAATCAGAGCTGGTTTTGGGACGTTAAACCCCACATAACAACAATCACAAAGTTAGCAACTGAAATGTGCAGTTATAACGCTTCATAGTGGCGCTAGCGTCCCTGTTTGCTTATAAACAGCCGTAATATTGGAACGATTGGGTGAAACAATTAATGTGTAGCAAGGCTACAAGTCCGTTCAGCCTAAAACAACACGTATTCTATGAATGTATATTTTTTCAAATTGCGAAGAACATAAGTTTTCCCACTGGCACTATGTGACAGGTCAAAACACCTGGATAATATAGAGGGGGTTGGGGGTGCACGGTTAAAGCGAGCGATCTCTGTAAGGGCTGTGTACTTGTTCGACGTGCTTGTGAGTACGTCTGTATGTGTACCTTTGCGCGCGCGTAGGCTACATTCCTTCGGAGTAATGTTACTCTTCACATGTGACAATATACATTCGTGAAATCAAATGCTGCTTGGATCCTAGGGTAAATCGTAGAGCACAACCTTGCATTTCTTTTCGGTTCGCGCTGAACTGGTTCCGCAGTTCTTTTTGCGGTGTTCTACCTGAGACCGACCTTTTAGATCATCGAGAGAACTGCAGGGTACCAAATTGTAAGAGAAACTGGAAAGAGGGAAGGATGGGCTACTAATCGCAGTTAGCAAGCGAGTAGCACCTCGTACTATAGCTACCGTTACTAACAAATAGGGCCTCTTAACTGCTTATAAGAGGGCCGTATCTGTTACCAACATTGTGGCTTAGTAGCGGTTAGTACATATGTTGTTACTATACCTGCCGTTACTATGAGAGGGTTAATTGTAACAGATATGACAAGCAGTTAGCAGTTCATAATAAAATTTCCTTTTTTCTACGAGTGCGGGCATAGTCACGTCGTCTGATGAGTTGGCTTGACCGCGTGGCGCTCGCGTTTTCCCTGAATTACTCTTAGGTGGCTTTCCCCCAGGGAAAAAGCCGTGACGCCATCGTCAGCGCGCCGTAACTTAGGCGATAGCGCCCTTGTTCTATGTTCTGCCGGTGTTCTCAAGATAGTACTACTTGGAGGCGAGGATTCGTGGGACCACGATCGATGAACGCTACTCGATCTGTTTGGTTCAGTGACTAGCTTTGCATAGCAGCGTCCTTTCGTTAACCGATCCTCGATCTCCTGTTGCACGCGGTCGACTATCGGTCGCTCGATGGCGACGGGCTTCGCTGGGACGATCCCGCGGACGACCTCCCGTCCACCGATGAGCCTGCGTTCGGGAGACATAACTCTCCAGCAACATAGGCTGGGTTTCCTGTCCAAAGTGCTTAATATGTAATTGGTGCAAAAAATGCCTTTTTGTTCTTTTCTCGACGCAATTTGTACCTTACCAGCACTGACGTTGGCATAAGTATTTGTAGGGTGTGTTTCACAGCATATTCCAAGGAACGCCTGTGGTTAGCAGCTATTAATTCGTCCGTTTGTGTGCAGGTGCAGTGCGATATCCTCCGGTGGTCATCCTTCTGAGGAATGCAGTGGAAGACCTTCCTCCCGAAGCAGAGCTGCATTCGCTTGACGCCTTCACGGTAATGGCCGACACCGATGCACTCAATAATGGCCGAGGAAGCACTGACGACCACTGTGCACAGCATCGAGCGATCAAGCCTTCCAGATTAACGACTGCCTCCCGATCTGCAACGAGCTGCTTTACGACATCCGCCTGCAGCTTCGTGAACAACGTGGAACGTCGTTGTCCTTGGTACCGTGTGCAGCATCGAGCGATTAAGCCTGCCCGATTAACGACTGTCTCCCGATCTGGAACGAGCCGCTTTTCGACATCCGCTTGCAGCTTCGTGAACAACGTGGGACGTCGTTGCCCTTGGTACCATGTGCAGCATCGAACGATCAAGTCTGCCAGAATAACGACTGCCTCCCGATCTGCAACGAGCTGCTTTTCGACATCCGCCAGCAGCTTCGTCAACAACGTGGAACGTCGTTGTCCTTGGTACCGTGTGCAGCATCGAGCGATCAAATCCGCCGGATTAACGACTTCCTCCCGATCTGCAACGAGCTGCTTTTCTACATCCGCCAGCAGCTTCGTCAACAACGTGGAACGTCGTTGTCCTTGGTGCCGTGTGCAGCATCGAACGATCAAGTCTGCCAGATTAACGACTACCCCACGATCTGCAGCGAGCTGCTTTTCGACATCCGCCAGCAGCTTCGTCAACAACGTGGAACGTCGTTGTCCTTGGTACCGTGTGCAGCATCGAACGATAAAGTCTGCCGGATTAACGACTGCCTCCCGATCTGCAACAAGCTGCTTTTCGACATCCGCCAGCAGCTTCGTCAACAACGTGGAACGTCGTTGTCCTTGGTACCGTGTGCAGCATCGAGCGATCAAATCCGCCGGATTAACGACTGCCTCCCGATCTGCAACGAGCTGCTTTTCTACATCCGCCAGCAGCTTCGTCAACAACGTGGAACGTCGTTGTCCTTGGTGCCGTGTGCAGCATCGAACGATCAAGTCTGCCAGATTAACGACTACCCCACGATCTGCAGCGAGCTGCTTTTCGACATCCGCCAGCAGCTTCGTCAACAACGTGGAACGTCGTTGTCCTTGGTACCGTGTGCAGCATCGAGCGATCAAGTCTGCCAGAATAACGACTGCCTCCCGATCTGCAACGAGCTGCTTTTCGGCATCCTCCTGCAAAGTCGCAAGCAACGTGTGACGTCTTTGTCCTTGGTATGTCTTAGCACATCCAACACCAATCCGATTTCTGATCAAAGCATAAAGTCGTTTTGGGCGAATACATTACTTCGATGGCTGCTCATAACTAACGCCTACGTAACCAGCATGTACCTTGCGGTTATCGGAGCAGAGTTCTACAGCAGAATAATCCCCAGTGAAAGGCAAGTGGGCTCCAGTGTGGAGCTCACTGTGATCTTCTGCGAAGATGGCGCTGTACAGACACATCACGACACTCCTTCCCAGGCTTCCCTGTCTGGAAGAACTCGCATGCTGATGTCGGACAGCGCTGATGCTGTTGCGAGTGCCGTATCAAGACCCTTGAGGGCCACGACCTGCCTTATTTCCGTGTATTTCAGCGCGTGTTTCGACTACTCTCAGTCGCCGAACACTTCACTTCACTTCACTTTAATACCTTAAAGACCCCGGTTAGGGGGTATTAAATAAGGGGTGGGTTTACAGATGAGGGTTACAGAGAGTGATCTTCATGATGAATAATAAGCAGAGAAGTTGTCCGCAAAAGTCGATGAGCACGTGATGGCTGCAATGTCACGGGGGAGGCCATTCCAGTCCACTGCTGTGCGAAGAAAGAATGAGGACCGCAAAAGTAGTAGTGCGAGCATGTGCGCGTGCAACTGAATAAGGATGAGTCGTGCGGTGAGATATGCGCGTCGGTGGGATGATGTACGGTGCTTGGTTGAGGGAACTGTGCAACAATTTGTGGAACAAACGTGGACTGGTGATGTGGCGACGCTCAGAAAGATTATCAAGATCACATTCACGTTTTAGGGATGATATGATGACGTCGTATGAATATGAAGAATGAATGAATCTAGTGGCACGATTTTGTGAAGACTCGAGTTCGTTTATTAAATATACCTGGTGGGGGCTTCAGATGGGCGCTGCATATTCTAGTTTAGATCTGATGAGGGTTTTGTACGCAAGAAGTTTTATATCTGATGGTGCATGGCGCAAATGACGCTTCAAGAAACCGAGGGATCTATTCGCGAATGATATGATGTTGCTGATGTGTGCATTCCAGGAAAGGTTAGAGGATAAGGTGACGCCTAGGTATTTGTATGACTGAACTTGTTCGATGGAAGAGCTGGAGATTAGGTATGAGAATGATAAAGGATTGTGCTGGCGTTGAAATGAAACGAGCTTGCATTTAGAGGGATTAAGCTTCATTAACCAAAGGTCGCACCACTGTTGCACAAGGTTCAGGTCCTGTTGGAGTACAGTGTGATCAGAAATGTTAGTAACTGTGCGATAGATGACGCAGTCATCGGCGAATGAGCGGATATGGGAGGATAAATGTGTGGGCAGGTCTTTAATATATATGAGGAACAAGAGGGGTGCTAGTACAGATCCTTGGGGGACACCGGATGTTACTGGCAGGGAGCTGGAACGGTTATTTTTAATTGAGACAAACTGGGAGCGGTTGGAGAGAAATGCTGTGATCCATGCAAGAATGTTCGGGTGCTAGTTCAGCTGGGAAAGTTTTAGTAATAGGCGTTTATGTGGAACTGTATCGAATGCTTTAGCGATATCGAGAAAGATTGCATTTATGAACGCGCTGTCCGCCCCCTCGGGAATAGAATACCTAGTGCTGTCTTCCCACTGGGAGACGGCCGAGCCGCCAGGGGTTCGTGCGCAATACGTGCAGAGTAATCGACTACCCTTAAGGCTGAGCGTTGCCTGCCATGACGTGGATCTGTTTATCGTGGAGTGACTTGTGCTCAACTGCATCCTCTCTACACTTCATATTCTAGATGTTTGTGGCGACGAAACCACCGCGCGTTTCCTTACGAGGATAATCGAAGGACACGCATTTGACAAATCCGCCGCTTTTCAATGGCGACAGAAGGCAGAAGGCACCATAGCCTTTATGTGCAATTTGGGGAACCCCAGCTGTTCACAATTACCTGGGAGCCCTCTAATACGGGGTGGCCTTAATAATCGTAGCAGCTCTTGGCACGAAATATCCATTTATATCTAATGAATAAAAAAGAATCATTAATTATTTCTGAGGCGTGCTTAAAAAAATTTTTTTAACATGTGACGATACAGGATATTTCTAGCATGCAGGAAATATTTTAATTTTTCGTAGTCAATGGAAGAAGTTATGGACATTTTTTCTTCATGTGGTATTGCTAACCACGTAATACAGTAATTAAGGCATGGACATTAAGCAGCATCGGCCTTTTTCATATTGCCTGGGTAAGTGCTGAGAGACGCGCATGACGCAACTTGCTCCCCCCAAGCCATAAAGCGTTTCAGCGGAACGGTTGTTCCTATCTGTATATTCTACTTGAGCAAAAGCGCCTTCGAAACCAAGTCTGCTGTTTTACTAACTGCGAATATTGCAAACAGTTTTCTAGAAGCCATTTGCCCTCGGCTTGATGGGTTACAGTGCCGCCGCAGCACCGGCGTTCAGTCTCGTCGCCTTAGGCGACAGGTTACAGAACCACCGACGCGGGAGGCTGCTGTGCTGTTCGACGAAGCTGAATACCATCGAGGCTAGAAGGAGCGGCAAAAGGCTCGATGTCTCCAAGTTCATGCTATATATGTGTACATGCCCCCTAAGCCAAACTGAAGTCCAACATTCATACCGAAGGTTAACCGCTTAGGGATTCAGTTTGCCCGAATTCAGCTCATACGCTCAAATGAGGCGCTTTCTCGATGTATTGCACTGGTTTGGATCCGCTGGTGTAAGCACCACCTTGAGGGAATGGACGGTAGTATCTGCTGAAACTTCGATATGTTTGCGAATATTATGTTGCAATGCGTCGGGCTTTTCTTAGTACTGCGGAGGATTAGAATTTTCGTGCTTTCCCAGACATCACACTGGTCAATATATTGTCGCAGTGATTTTTAAACTCCCTTCATTGAGTAGTTTAAAAATAGTGCATATATAACCAGAAGGGTGTTTCAGAAAACACTTTCAATCCTCCTTAACAATGGGTTGTTTGAAGAAACCAAGAGCACTTAAAAAAGAAATTGTAAGATGTGGGGAATTTCACGAAGTCTCAAGGAGGTGGTTAATAGCCATCAGATAAATTAATATTTGCCGATTATTTTTCCTATTAACGGTATTTTGAGTGTACAGATCATTGAGATTTTGTCAGAGCAGAGGATCTCATGCCAGGTTTTTTTAATGATATTGTCATTTTCTAAAGCCCTGAAGCACGAGAAAACCTCGTTTTGTTTTGTGTTTGCTTTTGTTTTTCCCACCAAACGGAAACTAATCGCATGAAGAGCTCTTGAAGTGAATGGATGGATGGATGCTATGAGCGTCCACTTTGTAACAGGGCGGTGACATGTGCGCCACGAGGCTCGTAAAAAAATTTAAGAACTTTTCTTTTTTTCCCTATCTCTTTAAGTTGGCCTCATGCCTTTTATATCTACTTCAATTAAATTGATCATACTATAGCAAAACGTAAATTCATAGCCTATTTCCCTGCCCCTTATGGCAGAAAGTTCTTGTTTTTCCCTATAATTATTTTAGTGCGTTCTCTAGTTTTCTGCCACCAGTATGCTAACCGTCTCTTATTTCAATCGCGCTTATGTTCAGCTTTCCATTGTTCTCCCTAAAACCCAAGACTTCATGTAGGGTAGTGCCGAAACGTACACCTGGGTGGATATTTCCGCATTATCAGAACCTGCTCCGTCGCTTCCCTCTCTTCCTCACAGCATGTGTATTTTTGTTCTTCTTTACTGAATTTAGCCTTATAACTACGCGTTATAAGGCAGCCCGATCTCGATTCAAACAGTAAAGCGCTTCCTCTTGAATTATCATAAAATGACTCCCTCTTTATTTCATTTTAGCCCTTTCGGTAGTTATTCAGGGGCACTTTTTTCCATCGCTGCCATCCAGTAAATCTTCTTCGCCTCTCTGACTTATGGCTTTACGCTCTTTGTTGTCCGTATATTTACTGACAAGCCTCCTAGTTCTTTTTCTCCACGCAGGGGAGAAAAAAAGAGTGACCTTAATTTAAGTCTGGCGGTCCCATGCCGCCCATGTCAGCCACAAGGGTGGGTGACATCCTAAGCGTGCAGTACCTTCCAACTGCCGAGAAACAGACGGAAGCGCGCTTATCCCTATTTTACTGGTAGGTACCCGGCGGCAGTGGCGCATGCCAAAAACGCAGCCCATTTTCTCGGTCTCCCAGTGCTGATGAATTCCAGTGCACGACGCGGAGCTGTGACTTCTGCCACCGCGGACGTCGAGACATAAGACGTCTTCAGTTAAAGCGTTATCCCCCGCATTGGCACAACCACGCCTTTGTAGGTTAAATTTTAGTGATTGCAGTTAAGTTTTAGAAAAGAAGATGGAGGCCAACAATGGCCTTTAAATTTTTCACTTCAATTCGAAGACCTGAATGTGACTGACATAACATATTTCGAGGTACATATTTCATTTTTTGCCATACGTGGAGTCTGTGGTCTATATTTAAGCACTTTGTATTAATATTTAAAGATCAGAATTATGTGTATGCTTAGACACCATCAAAATGTTCAATTTCCTTGAAGAGGAGCATATACAGTGCAGTATCGTATTATCTACAGGCCCTGCTCTGTAAAAATATGGTGACATTATACAACCATCTACTGTAAAGTTTACATAGCCAGCAAAATCAGTGCAACCGTGTCACATTTTTGTCGCAGTTAAAATACAACAATCGGCGTTTTTGTGTATGCGCTCATTTGACACTCTTTTACAACACAGAACTCAATTTCATGCTACAACTGACAGTTGCCACATCTCCGAATGTTGAACAGGGTATTCAGCATAAGGGACGTACTATGAACTTTATTTCGGGGGCCGGGGGTTCCCACCCTCTTTCATGCTCGTTGCAGTGAGCTGGTCTGATCAAGATTAGGACGCAGTTATATAAAGCCTACAAATGTAATTCTCGTCACTCGCTGCCGCTAACTTCTGTCACGCCAAAATGTGTGTGTGCGTGTGTGGGTTTTTTTGTTTCCACCGTGCGAGCCGCCCTGCTGGGCCGGTGTTCAGTGGCTACGGCGGGACGAGATGCGTGCGCGCGGTTGTCGCCACCGTTGTGCGTGTGTCCATGACCTCACATTAGCCCGTACCGGCCATCGGCGGCGGCGCGCGCTCGCCATTCAAATTCAAACTCTACCGCACACTGCAGCACGCACAAAAAGTATATATGCATCCCTGTGAAACGTGTTCTAATAAAATATTTTAAAAGTTTTAAAATGGACTGCGTCATTTTTGCGATAATTTATAGCGTATTATGGGCACCAAAAAACATAACTTCGCAGACGGCGGGCGGTGATTAGCCACGGAAGGACGGAGGCCCAGGGCAGCCGGGGTAGCATGGTATCGCCCGCCAGTGTTTCGCCCGGCAGCTTTCCGCGACGCGAACTCGTCATTTCTATCATGGTCTTTCTGTGCTGGCGCATGTTACCACTTGTCGAGTCTTAAAAAGAGAGTTCTAAGTTTCGCCATTTCGGCGGATCACATACGCGGAAAGAGCTCTTCGGAAACATGAAGATGGCGACTTGGTGAACTTCGATACGGCGCCGCTAAGGACAGGCTGATATTACGTTAAGTATATTGCGCTTCATTCTATCTGTTGTTTTCCCATTGTGATCGTTGCATTCTTAGCGGAAATATGTATGCGTTCGTGCCCATGCAGATCCCGTGCATGAATGTCATACGAAAAAGAGCACTCCGAAATAACAAACGATTAACTGGACGCGTTTTGCGTCCAGATAACGTCTCGCGTTTCTGCGTACACACAGAAATGTGAGTTAAATCTCGCGTTTCTGTGTATTCTTTTGCGCGGTGGTTTCCTTTTACATTTCCTTACTTTCTCTTTTCCGCGCGCGCGTGGTGGTTGACAGTGATCTTCTCAGAAACGTTCTAATACCATCTATTACTTAACAAACTTTATTCAAAAGGCGATTCCGTGGTCGCCTCAATGAAGGAGCAACGTAAGCAGGCGCATGCGTTTAAGTAGAGCGTGGCGGCACGTATGTACTGTATGTAAAGATTTTATGCGCGCTCTTGCTGCACCAGTCTGGCCTTTAATGCTGCTCGTTTTTTCGCTCTCGCTCGAACACTATGCATGAATGAGCTCTCGTTCTCTTCCTTTGAACTTTAAGCCATAAACGTGGCTCAGTTCGCCCATTTTTTCAAATCTTATTCGATGTCTGGTATTTTACGTACTTTGGAGTGCTTTCAAAGTCACCCAATTGTTATTTCTGTAAATATGCGCTTGCATCCTGGCAGCCATTACATGCAGGTGAATAGGAAGAGCATAGCGTGATTTAGTTAACGCACCTGAGCAAAATGATTCCCGGCAGGCAAAATTTGTCAGTTTGTTGAAAGGACAAAATGGCAAAAGGGAAGAGCCAGTTGCTTATGGACCAGGGGCTGTCGAGCAGTATTTACCATTTTTATTTGTCTTTCATTGTGATAGCAGATATGACTAGTGTACGAGAAAAATTTTGTTCTTGTTGTGCATAACGCATTGCTGTGGAATGCAATACCTCTGCGTAATGCCAGCTGATGTCATATCAATTCTTCATATATAGATGAAGGAGGAAACTTGCAGTTTCTGCAACTTTCAGCTAGACTTGTTAAATGGAAACTAACGATAAAAACTGTACTTTCCCATGAGGCTGCAAGCTTTGCATAACCTGTGTTATCTGGGAAATGAATGCACATATCAAAGACAAAAATATGACGACAAGGGGCACTTTCAGGTGACACGCTGCCATTGTAGCAAGCAATGGAGGTGTTATCCAAAGGTCGTAGGGTGGACCTCCACCAGCAACAGGTGTTTCTTTGTCCACTTTAGTTTCTTTTCATTTGATGTCATAGGCTTCTATTAGGTTGAGTCTAACAAAGTAACAAGCCCTCGTTCCATTTACCTTGTTTCATTATACCATAGCAAGGGTCCCTCTATGGCAGACTGTGTGTTTAGGCAACATGCACAGGTTTATTCATCAGCAGCCATGGCACCAAGTGAGGAACACGCTTGCAAAAAGTGTTTCATGACTGTGAATGGCGCAGGCTAACTAGGATAATTCAAACCGGAATACCCAGTAAAGTGGACGGGGGAATGCCTGCTGCAATGGCTCACTTGGTAGAGCATTGGACGTGTTATTTAAAGGTCGTAAGCTCGGTCTCTACCGATGTAAGGCATTTTCCGTCCTCTTTTAAGACCTTTCTTTTTGTTATAATTACTACACCACAGTTTGAGCCCCGCCACGGTGGTCTAGTGGTTATGGCACTCGGCTGCAGATCCGAAGGTCGCGGGATCGAATCCCGGCCGCGGCGGCTGCATTTCGATGGAGGCGAAATGTTGAGGCCCGTGTGCTGTGCGATGTCAGTGCACGTTAAAGAACCCCAGGTGGTCGAAATTTCCGGAGACCTCCACTACGGCGTCTCTCATAATCAGAACTGGTTTTGGGACGTTAAACCCCACAAATCAACAAATCAATCAACCACAGTTTGAACTAATTTTTCTTATACCTTCCATGGTTTCACTGCCTGTTGGCTTCATTAGGTTGTGTAGATAAATACACAACCAAGCGTGTGCCTGTGTACGTATACATACATACATACATACATACATACATACACTGACACTGCAACACACGTGCGTGCACACACGCACACACACATTTGATCATCATGGACAGTATTTGGAAACAAAGATGATGCTCACGCATTGAGCACTACAACTGAAGAATTTATATCCCGTGATGTGCAGTGCACTTCATGGCTCACTCACCTAGCAAAATGTTTTTTTTTCCTTTTTTTTAATAAATAGGCGTGATAGGTGAGTGTGGGAGTGTCTACCGCGATTTTCCGAAATGGTAGTTCTTATATTCACTTTCACGTCTGCACAAGCATTAGCTTATTCCGTTAAAAATGTGCCCTTGTGTGAGAGCACACATTCCTGGAAGCAGTGCCTTTTGCATCATTCGGCTTGTCTATCTACACCCTAGCTACCGTATTTCAAGGGGTTGCGACCCTTGATGATAAGCAAGCTACTACTCTCGATCATGTCATTAAAGGCTTCTCATGCCTCGTGCCATCACCCCATTGACAGATGGTGGTGACGCATGGGCCAACTCAAGTAGTGCAGAAGTAACTGCTTCCAGGAACATACAAAAGCAGTGATCAAGAAATACAGCTGCACACATTCGGTAGCACACATTGCTGCTTTTGCTTGCAAAGTTGATTTCATAAGAACTAGCACTTTGGGTGGCAACAGTGGTAAGGTTTCTGCACTGGCCTGCATGCTTATTTTATGTAAAAACAAGGAAACATTTGTGTGAGTGGGTCATTAGTTTTACTGCACACATCAGGATATGATATGAATTCTTGAGCGTTTGTCAAGATGTATCTGTCATTTTGTGATTGTGCCTATATATTTTTTAGTGAGAGACTGACAAAATTTACATGAATCTGAAATTGTTCTCATAATATGAGACAGCTGAAAGTCTCCTTTCTCCTCATGCTGTCTGTGTGCTGTTTTTATGTTTAAATCTCTCAGTTAAGGTGTAAACATAATCAGCTACCCAGGCAGCCTGTTTGTGTAATCTATTGAGTTGTTTGGCAGCTGTCAGGGCTAGCAGGTAAACACTTTGCTGGTTTTGGTCATTTGAGTTGCAGATAAAAATACAATATTAACTGAATTAGATGCTTTCAGTCAGTAGCCACTACTAATACACCAAGAGAATCCAAGTGTCCCATGTGTGAAAGTGTAACCTTGCAGCAGAACTGATATTTGGCAGAGTTGATAGTTGTTTATGGTGAGAACAAAATAGACAGTGACATGGTGAATGCAGACCAAGCTCTTGCCTAACAATAGGTTTTAATCACTGAGAATTTGCATTTATGAACATTGCTCAAAAATTTTTACAATCTGTTTATATAAAAACTGGTGACTTTTTTGCACATGCTCCGCGCACATATTTGTTGCTTTATGTTTGTATCTTTTTCTAAAAAAGGCAGTTAAAGGAGATCACACGATGGAGGGTGAATGTTGAGGCCCGTGTACGGTGTGATATAGGTGCACGTTAAAGAACGCCGGGTGTTCGAAATTTTCCGAGCCCTCCACTACGGCCGCCACAAACCTCAGATATCAATCAAATGAAAGGGACCACTGGCCAGAGCATATGAACAAACCTATGTGCATTTGGAAAGACCCTGAATTATAGTGATGGGATCGAGCACCCTTTCGCCATTTGCAATTCTTGTACGTCACCTGCTGCAGTTCATATGACCATAACTCGCGCTTAAAATTGAAGTGGGTACATAAAACGCATACATGCCATATTATTTGCTTTCAATACAGTAAAGGTAGTGTGCACTGGAAGCGGTGCTGCCTTCGCAGCAACCAAAAACCTGCTTTTAACTATGGAGCATGCACGCAGCGTCTACCAGGTGTTGTGCGCATGCGCTCAGCCATGGTGAACCTGGTGCAAACACACTCGACGGCTGTCTGCCACTGCTTGCAACATGTGTTGCGTATCAGACTCCATAGGCAAAAGTTTTGATAAGAAATGTCTCACGGCATTTTCCTCGTTGTTATTGAATGAGAAGACACAGAGTGGTAAGCTTTCCATTGAAATGAACAAGTCCCTTAAACATTGGTTGTCGATCACTTTAAGAGTAAGGAAGCATTTGTCTAGCTCACTCCATTGTGTTTGCTGCAAATTTCACAATGAGTGTATCCTTGCAGTTTCTTGTGTTTTAGTGCAAAGTGCTTTCACAACTGACAAGCTTCATGCATTGTTTTTTTTTCATATTTTTTCTCCATTAAGCTTCGCAGGCTTAAGCTGCACATGGGAATCGACTTGCGTGATGCCCGAAACCACTGTTGTGTGCCGTTGCAAAGAAAGTGGTCATTACCCAAAAGAAATGCCATCCAGGGCTTTTCTTGAGACTTTAGAAAAATGGTTCGACGATGCCGCTAAGGACAACAAAGATGGTAAAGAAGCTTTTCTTTTTTTCAAGTGCACTACTATTATTTGTACCAGTTATGTGTGCAGGTCATGTGGGGAAAGTACGTTTTAAGGGGTCCTGAGCGACCCCTCGTGCTTGGTGAATAAACAATTTCTACAGATAGCAGACAATGCAACAAACAGCTCTGCAAAAGTTTTTATTCGTGCGTTGCACGCACAGTTCACGAGCGGACCACAGTCGCCGCTTTCTTGTGAGCCCTCTCTTTGAACATAGGCTAGCCCTCATTCTCTTGAAATCTGCTCTATTTTGTCACGAAGCGGATTGCTGCTATTAGCTGACATCTGGTTTAAATCAAGAGCAGAATCTGGGTCAGCTGTGCTTCTTTATATTGTTACTGTGAATAGTAGTTGTATGTAAATATACTGGCTAAGGTAAGCAACATCACTTCAAGTTTTGATATAAATGACAATTTCGTGAGGACAGAACTCGGCATGACCACGCATCTACATTCGAGTGAAACTGTATGGCTGTGCTGTTCTTTTAGCACGGAGGTCCTTGTGCCTCATTCGTCTAGATTAGATCTGAATGCCATGAGTGTCCTTACACCTTGGGAGCTGGTGTTTTTGCGCACAGACTGCAGTACACCAGCACTGGCTTTTATAAGTGTTTTAGTGCAACTGTGCATCTGTACAACTGTGCAACTGTGCAACTGTGCAACTGTGCATTTGCTGTTACCGCCACAGGGCGCTGCCGCAAACTACACCGTGGGTATGTGGCATTATGATACTGAAAGTGTGCTAAAGAATGATTAATGAAAAAAAGAAAATAATATTGGTGCAACTTCTCTTTATGTTGTCGGCTTGTTGGGATAAAAAGGCATGTTCTGAGCCTGCAACAAACTTAAATAGATTATAAAAAAAGGCAGATCTCACGTGCAGTGGGAATCAAGGAAATGCGAAGCACTTATCAGGAACGTAAAATGGATCTGCATTGCTGTCCCGCTATACCAATTTTGGTAAATACGAAGTTAACGAAACGGCTACAAGAGCAGCAAGACTATGGCATGTAAACCGTGCCGCTAAAGACACGCATGCCGTGATTGTAATGTTATGACTTGTCATTTACGTTCGTCATGCAGTCGTGTTGTGCCATAGCAATTTTGGTATACATCCCACTAACGAAACGCGTGGCATGTAAATCATTCCGCTCATGACATGCCTGTCAGGATTTTTATGTTAGGACCTGTCATTTATGTTCGTCATGCAGTCATGTTGTGCCATACCAATTTTCGTATACGTCCCAATAACGAAACTGCAAGGAGAGCACCAAGACCGTGGCAGGTAAATCATGCAGCTCATGACATGCATATCATGATTTGGATGTTGTGACCTGTCATTTATATTCGTCATGCAGTCATGTTGTGCCATACGAATTTTCATGTGCATACCATTAACCAAACGGCCAGGAGAGCACCAAGACCATGGCATGTGAATCATACCGCTCATGACATGTATGTCATGATTTTCATTTTATGACCTGTCATTTATGCTCGTCATGCAGTCATGTTATGCCATACCAATTTTCGTATACATCCCATTAACGAAACGCGTGGCACGTAAATCATGCCGCTCATGGCATGCATGACATGCATAAGTGAAGATGTGAAGTGGTTTAGAATAACTTATATTTCTAAAGCTCGATTGTCACTAATTTTGTCATTTTGTGCTCATTGTTTAGCAAGAAAACGAATATCACTGTTTTTGTTTTGAAATTTCCGCCGGAACTTCAGGCTCATGACGTCAGAAGGCCCAATACAACTTTTCATATGCTTGACAAATTCGCTCCACCAAGTGTTCTGGAACTGCACGTGTTAAGTCCTTGGCTTGCTTAAAACACAGTGCATGTCTTTCTTACCAACAAAAGGTTATGTAGGCCTCAGCAGGCGTTGTAAAATATTTCACATCATACACATTGGTGCTGGAACTCAGAGCGGCATCGGCATCTGTGTTTTATTTCTGTGTATGTGTTTTCCACGTACACAGAAATACACAGAAATTTCTCTCAAGATTGGTGTTTTCCGTATTGTGAAAAGCCAACCCACTCATACAGGAAAAATTGTTTTTCACTTTAGTGCCTCTTCAAGGGGCCATGCAATACTTTTAGAACGTAGTCATAAAACAGTGCCAACCAGTCGGACAGGCTCCTGTGAAAATGTAAGCCAAACATAGCAGTCCCATCCCAGTCCGCTAAGGTGCATGCCACATAATAATAACTTGTTTTGCCACATAAGGCACCATAAGTTATTAGTTTTTATTGACGACCAACGATTCTTCAGCGACTATTATAGAGTGATTGGCTTGCTTTGCTTGGCACATGTTTACATAAGTTCATTCTTTAAGGTTTGGATTCTGCTTGCTATATTGTCGTGACCACATGACATCTGGTGAGCAGAGTTACGCTTGAGTTCCTGCCCTCAGCAATAACACTCACAAGAGGCAGTGAGGAACTGTCTCCATGAAAAAAGTATGTGCGCCAGTATTCAGCCATTCGTGGTTTATCCCAGTTATTGAACACACGCCTACACAAAAGAGGGATAATCATGTTTACAGATACCTTTTCCTTGAGGCCAGAGGGATTGGAAATCAGCTCTCCTTAATGTCTTCATCATTTAATTATTGCCTGTTAATACTTGAGTGCGATCATGGCGTATTTGCTGTTGAACATCTACAAGGCCTTGCTTAATAGAGCACCGACATAAATTTTACACTCTCATTCATATATCATGTGCATTTACACTCGGTTTCTTATATCATGTGCGGCCCCGCCACGGTGGTTATGGCACTCGGTGGCAACCCGAAGGTCGCGGGATCGAATCCCGGCCGCTGCGGCTGCATTTCGCTGGATGCGAAATGTTGAGACCCGTGTGCTGTGCGATGTCAGTGCACTTTAAGTAACCCCAGGTGGTCGAAATTTCCGGAGACCTCCACTACGGCGTCTCATAATCAGAGCTGGTTTTGGGACGTTAAACCCCACAAATCAATGAATTATATCATGTGCAATAATGTGGAGGGTAGTGAGACTTGTTACAGTAAATGCATTTGCATCAGAAAGTAATTCATTTGCTTTTCTCATTCACAACATAACTATCTGTCTTATGCTGAGCATAAATTCAAATGTTTCATGCCTTAGAAATAAACAACTCCATTGTATAGGTGTGAATATGCTAGCTAATCTATATCTCCTGGGATCTCAATGCCAGTTTTCATTTTAATACATTTGTAGCAGGCCATGATACTTGACTGCCCTTCCTCTACTTGCATTGGCACTTAGGACACGGAAAGCCAGCTATCAGATGCGTGCAGTTACATATTTTGCTGGCCGAACTTCTATGTAGCCTCCAGAGCATTACGCATTAAACAGAGTATACACGTTTTCGTATTGCTGCTCCAAATAAAAGTACTGGTGTCGACAACCCTACAAAAAGTAGTGTGCTGCCTTGGAACGCACACAGTATATCACTGTCTCAATCAAACTGTCACTGTCTCAATCACTGTCTCAAATCAACTCAATCAATCAGGTAGCTGTATAAAGATGCAGCTACCTGATTGATTGAGTTGATTTGTGGGGTTTAACGTCCCAAAACTGTTTCAGTAGACTACTGTTCAGGTTCGCTGTGATCTGTCCTTGCGCGACCGAGCAGAAGCTGTTTGCTTTTTCGCTTAGAGATTTCGATATATGGCTATATATATGCTTCTATACACGGGGCATGAAGGCGAAGGAGAAAGTCATGTCACTATTGGCCATCCACTATTGGAATCCACTATTGGCCATTGCCAATAGTGGATTCTAAATCGCGGTCAATATGGGATAACAATATGTCACACAGCACAGGGGTAGCACAAGAGCCAATACAGATCCCCCTTTTCTGGACGAACAACTCTCTTCCAAAGGTCACTGTTGTGGAGCCAAGGTAGAACTCAACGAGGGACATAAGATTGTCTACACTGTTCCCCACCTCGTTCTGATACGCGATGACCCCATTAAACGCAATACATTCGCGTACTTACTGAAACAGATCAGCATGCGGTACTGAGTAAAATAAATCTTCAACATCCACTGAAAACAAACGTTCAATTTCTTTGTTCTCCTTTAAAAAGGCAATCACATCTGTTGACCTTTTTCTCACAAAAGGATCACGCAAATCAAGGGCTTTCAGGTGCTCAAGCAAAAACCAGCTACCTTGATGTAACGAAGTGCCACGCTCGCTCACAATATATCTAAACGCACGTCCAGATTATGCGCTTTAGCGGCAAAAACACATCCAAAGTCCTCTTTTTTGTCTTTTGTAATTCCATTTGCTAACCTGGTCAGGTGCATATCCTTGCATATTTTAATTGCTTTTGACTGCACTCTGCGGTAAAGTTCCTTGAAAGCGCTTGGCCAGCTTTTTCAGCCTAGCCTGAAGATGACATTACCACGAATCCGCCTTCTTTGTCCGCTTGTAAATGTCGTAGGTCATGCTCTTCGAAGTAGGGCACAACCTGCTGCGTGCGGTCCCTCGGCAGTAGATCCTTTTTCGGAGCCATCCTCGCAATAGTTTCAATACCATCAAAAAGGCACCTTTCACTGTCTTCCCCGGCATTATTAGCCAGTTTTCTACTTGTTTATCGTGATAAGCTCGTGCATCGGGATCTTGGGTAGTATGCTAAACTTGGGCTGATCTTTCTCGTTATTTTTGACGCACATGATAAGTACATCATGCTAGCGGTGTAAAAATAAATTGTTCATGTTCTTCATACGTGCACACCCTCCCACCGAAATTTAGCGTACACCGGGTGAGCGAGACGATCAGGAGAGCACCGAGAGTTAGGCGGCTAGATAGATGAGGTGAAAGTTATACTGAAGTGCCCAAAGAAATGCTTCGCAGTCAAAAGATAACATGCTCGAGGTCTTGTCATGGGCTGCGGCAGATTCTTGCCCCCTTTTTAAGCACTCACACTGTAGCCTACAGCGTGCTTGCAGGGACGAAAGGAGACAACGCACTCGGATGGTGGAACTCGCCTCGCATTTGACGCTATTAATCTGAAGACACTCTGAATGTGTAATTACAGAGGAAGTAAATAGAGCTTTGAAAGAAACGCAAGGGGCAAAGCACCTGGTCAAAATCAGATGACTGCAGATCTCTTGATGGACGGTAGGCAGATCTAACTAGAAAAAACAAAACTGGCTCAGGGGGGAAGTTGAAACCTCCTTAAGCACCTCCTTGATGACGCGCAAACTAAGGGGAACCAAAGGCAATCACTTAGCAAAGTTATACACTGGCACAAACAGCAGGGAGGTACTGAACAGTCGGTATTGAATGCAATCGCGGATACTTACCTCCGCATTGGACCGACGCACGAAGAAGATTATCCGCTGATCGAGTGCGTGACAGTAAAGGACTCGGACGCGCCCTTCACAGAATCGGAGATCAAGGCGGTGCTCCCCAATTTAAATAGCAGATCAGCTCCGGGTCCCGATAAGGTTTCCAAGAGGCTATTACGGAACCTGGACGATAAGGCAGTAGAATTACTAACTAACGAGGTGAACGACGCATGGGATGCAGGACAGGTGCCCGACGATTGGAAGGCGGCTACGGTAATACTCATTCCAAAATCTGGAAAACCCTTAGATCTCGATAACATGAGACCAATATCGTTAACTTCGTGCATAGGCAAGGTAGCGGAGCACGCGATTTTAAACAGGGTGTCCGGGTACCTAGAGCGTAAGGACCTCTTCCCACATAATATGGTAGGTTTCCGGCCGGGCCTATCGACGCAGGATGTTATGCTGATGCTGAAAAAGCAAATCTTTGGTAACGGCACTAGGGACGTGAGAGGTATTCTCGCCCTGGATCTAGCTAAGGCGTTTGACACAGTGTTGCATCGGTACATACTGCAGGCCACGGCGGGGATGGGCCTAGGTGTCAAATTCCAGGCCTTTGTCAGGTCCTTTCTCATGAATAGAACAGCTACAATTCAGGTGGAGCAAATACGGTCAAATGTGTACAAATTAGGTGCTCGGGGTACCCCCCAGGGTTCCGTCATCTCACCCCTGCTGTTCAATATAGTCATGAAAGGTCTTTCAGACAGGGTGGGCGGCCTTCGAGGCATAGGCCACGCACTCTACGCTGATCACATCACAATTTGGTGCCCAAGTGGCTCCCTAGCAGAATTAGAGCAAGCTCTACAGGCGACCTTGGATGAGACGGAGGCTGACCTCGCGGACACTGGTCTCAAGCTGTCTCCGAGTAAGTCGGAACTGTTACTTTACCGACCGACTAGGCAAGGAGTTTGGCATCTCACGCCCCTAAGCCAGCTACCCTTCGAATTATACGCGCATATTGGGCAGAAAATTCCCAGAGTTGACTCCGTCAAGATCCTGGGCCTGCTTATAGACGCTAGGGGATGTCATGCCAGAACAATTACCCACGTTACAGCCAAGACTGAGAATATGGTAAGATTAATCGCTATGGTATCCAACGGAAAGAAGGGGTTAGGTGAGGACAACCTTCATCGGATGTACCACGTATTTCTACTCAGTCATATGAACTATGTTGCGTCAACTCTCGTATGGACGAAAACGGAAAACAGCAAGTTAAACACGGTCATGCGCAAGAGCATCAAGAGAGTGCTAGGCTTGCCGATTACCACGAGCTCAGACAGGCTAGACCAACTCGGAATGCACAATACCGTAGACGAGATCATAGAGGCGCAGGTCACTGCTCAAGTGCTTAGGCCGTCGTCGACCAAAGAGGGCAGGCGGAACATAGATGAAGTTGGCATGGCTCCTAGGATAATGGAGGAACGGTGGATACAACTTACAGGGCAAATGAGGGCAACCTACATGGTGGGGCCCTTCCTGCGAAACGTACATCCACAGCGTAACGAGGGTAGACGTAAAGCCCGTGCACGAGCCATATTGAAGAGAGTTAGGGATGACATAGACTCCGCGGTCTTCGTAGATGCGGCGCAGTACGGGAACAGTAGAACATTCGCGTTGTCGGTGGTAGACGGGCGGGGAGTGCTTCGCTCATCAGCCTCGCTAAGGGCTGCCACCCCTGGTATAGCGGAGCAAATCGCGGTTGCGCTGGCCCTGTGTGACCCAGAGCTTTTCTACGTTTACACCAATTCGCGAGAGGCAATTAGGGCACTCGAAATGGGTAACTTCGCTCGAGAGGTGGCCTCCATTCTAAAGAAGAGGGCTTGCCCCGGTTCTCATTATATTACGTGGTTCCCCGCACACATGGGGACGAACGTTCTTGAGGGCTTCCCAAACCTCAATGAGCTGGCTCACGACCATGCGCGAGAATTCACGCGCCGCGGCGGTCTGGCGGCTCCGGAGGGGCAGGAAGAGGCTCAGCAGAACTACCTACTTCTCACATTCAATGAAATTACTAAACATTACCAACATGGCCTGAGAGTCTAACCTCTTCCTCATCCGAAGCTCAGCAGAGGTCAATAAGATACTCTTCGAATGTTGCAGACGGGTTCTTTCCAGTCCCGGGGCTTCCTCAGTAAGTTATACTCGGACGTGGACCCTGGCTGTCCCGACTGCAGTGAAACTTTTTGTTCTATGGCTCACATGCTCTAGCGATGTCTCGCGTTGCCTAACGACGTTCTCTCCAGCGAAGCTGAATGGGAGGAGGCCATCACAAGCACGGTGCTCCGAAAGCAAGCCCAGGCTATCCAGAGGGCCCACGGAAGGGCGGAGCGTCATGGCGTTCTTTCCTCCACGTGGGTGCGGCCAGCGGTTACAACGGCCTCCCGCTAGGCAATCCTTACGTAGCTCCTCAGGATTCAATAAAGTTCATTGTCTGTCTGTCTGTCTGTCTGTCTGGCAACACGGTATACACATTTCCTTGTCACCAGGAACGTACCGGAATCTTGGAAGAATGCGAACATTATTCCAAGTCATAAAAGGCGAGAAATAAAGAACTTGAAAATTTACAGGGCGATGAACTTGTCGTCTGTGCTCTGCGACGTATTTACCAAGGTAATCGCTAATGGATTTCGTGGCACCTAATGGAATTCGTGGCAGCCTAGTGAGAAAGAAGTATTTCATAAATGCTCTTCAACAATAGACTACATTCACGCGATCAATGAGGTGATAGAGAAGTGCTCGGATAGCCTTCATGGATTACGAGAAAGCATTTGACTCAGCAGTCATGCCGACATTACGAATTCAGGGCCTAGACGAAAATCACGAAAAAAATACTAAAATATTTATGCAATGGTTCCACAGCTACCACAGTCCTCCATAATCATAGCAGTAAAATACCAGTAAGGAAGGGCGCAACGCCAAGTGATACAACCTTCCCAGTATTATTCAGATCATGTTTACAGAAAGTATTCACAACATTGCAGAGGGAACACAGGGTGTAAGAGTTAATGGAGAATACCTCCGAAACTTAAATTTGCTGATGACACCAAACAGCAGGTTGCCAACTGCACGAAGGTCGGCAGCGACAACCCGGGGATTGCTGACCAAGTGGCCATCGCCTTGGCCATGTTGGACAGCGACACAGACGTAATCTACAGGCACTCAAGGTCGGCAACGTGAGGTTTCAAGAGAGGTATCGTCCAAGGAAGCCAGGCGCGTGCTCCGGATTGGCGGCAGCAAAAGTATCAGTTTCAAGCAAGCTTCTTGTGTCCCACCCACGTTTTACAGGCCGAGGGTACTCTCCCCTGCCTCAACGAGACTGCACACGAGGCCGCGCTCCTACTGATAAACCGCGTCGGTTGAGGGCAACGGCTTGGCGACAAGGAGGTTGCGCAGAACAGGGATGCACCCGTCATGTATAAGGAAATTGTGAAGCATTTTTACCTTGCGCGAAGGGTGTAATACCCCCTCACTTCAAATTTAATAGGCATCAGGCTATTACGAAGGCTGGTACAAACAGAAACGTACACTTATCGTAGCACCTTGCGTACTTTATCTCGACGTATTCCACAACGACGCTTGTCCCACATGCGGGGACATCCGCGCTAGCACACGTGCTCTGGGAGTGTAGGTCAACGTATATTGACTACCATACACCACCTTGGTCTGATGGTACGCGGCCCACCGAAGCCCATTCGTCGACCAAGCGCCGTCCAGCAGGCCAACGAAGCGACCGATACGCATGACCTCACGGTCCCGACAATGGATGCGCCCACTGTGCGCTGACGCATGCCCTGCAGAACTTTATTAAAGTTTGATCATCCATCCACCTTGCGAAGTAACTCGGGGGACGAAATGCAAAGCATATTACTGAATATAGATAGGCAGAGTAGAACTGTGGGTATAAAAATTTCTTTAAACTAATGTACTGTTCAATAGAATCGGAAAAGCAGAACAGTTTGAGGTTGATGGCGAGGCACTGGAAGTGACAAGCGAGTATGTTTACTTAGGCCAGGTAGTGACCCCTCTTGAACCATGAGGCTGTGCTAATTAGAAGGATAAGAATGGGAGTGGAGTACACTAGGCACACGTTATCACATAATGTATCGCAGCCTACCATTATCCCTCGTGAGGAAAGTGTATGAGAGCTACATATTACTTTTACGGGGCTGAAAAATGGAGGATCACTAGAAGAGTTCAACTTAAATTGAGCACGACGCAGCGAGAAATCGAAGTGATAATGATAGGTGTAACCATAAGAGACAAGGAGCGAGTGCAGTTGGTCAGTGAACAAACGAGTCCTAGCAAAAATGAAAAAAGAAATAGGCATAATCAGAGCATGCAATGCGAAAGCAAGATAATTCCGTTGGTTATTAAGGGTAACAGAATGAATCTTTGTTGAGCTTCACAATTGGAAGGTGAAACGCAAAGCACAAGACAAGGAGCCCGAAATTCTACTCTTATAACCACTATAGAAGGCATGGTCGGCAGGGGGTGGCACAAAGTTGGTGGGCAGATCAAGAAGTTTACGGAGACCATGTGGTCGCAATTTGGACAGGACCGGGATAACTTGAGATCTTTGGGAGCGCGCTTTGCCATGCAGTGGGCGCAGACAGGACGGTGATGATAGCGAAATTTGAACATACTTAACGAAGTTCAAGATGTTTTCCGGTAGGTGATTTACGAGTGAATGAACTCATTTTTAGGTGTGAGTCGAGCTTTACATGGAAATTCCTACGGAGCCCGTTTAAGTGACGTTTTAACGCCAGCCTGCGATATTTTAGGCTACACTAAACGTGGTACCTCCTCGGACAAGACGCATCTATCTATGCAGCCACAGCTACTCAAAGGCAACGCATTCCCTTCCCTACGTAGATATTGTGACGGTCGCGGGTTCGTGATGATGATAATGACGAACCTTTTTCATGGCGCTCACTCAGTGTGGCGGATAGGCGGGTTCGTATGCAAGTGATTCCAAATTTGCGCACCGAAAGGTACGGTGTACCCGATTTTTCAAACACCATTCTTGTCGTTCAATTCACAGTAGAGATACGGCCACTTTTATGAGTAACCGGCGTTTAATGAGCACCCCATATAATCCACGCCAGCTTTGGTACCGAGGAAGTGAAAAGACGGGCGTTTTTCATTCTTACCGGCGGAAAATAAATATTTTAAGCCCAGCTTGATAACTTCATTCCTATTAAACAACCAATTAAAATGATTTTCATCTTCCACCAAGGGTTTCTCCGACTTTGATCCCTGGTGGACGAAGGTGGGTATACGCCACGCGTGAATTTAATGCTGTAACGCAACTGAGTAACGTATATTCTTCATGTAGTGAGATATTACTCATATTTGTCATGTAACCATACTCTTCCACGCCAGTTTTGGTACCGAGGAAGTGAAAAGACGGGGGAGTTTTTCATTTCATCTTCCATTTTTCGATTTTTGAACGACATTTCAACAATACGCTTGTGGTTAGCGCAATAAAAAGCAGCTAGTGACGTGACTTCCTACACTTTACGTTACCAAGAAATGTTAATATAGCTACCCTGCCTGTTACATTTCGTAAAAGCAGCAATCGAGTACTTTACCAATTGCCGAAAAAAAAGTAACGCGTTACCGATAACATTGAAACCTTAGTGTTGCTGCCAACACTAAAGACAAGCAAGCTACGGATCTTACCGCCTAGAAGAACGTACGCAACGTACAATCCCGCACATACAACAATCCTGCAGACAAAAAGCAGCGAGTCCGGCTGCCTGACCAACACGTCTCTATACCTCCACGTCGTAGAGGCAAGTTTCACCGCATATAAGGTGGCGCCATAAAGAGGCGCCGGTTTACGACTTCGGCCGCACCCTGTTCACTCCTGGCTTTTGCAATGCTTGTCCGAAGGGGTGGTATCGTGGTAATGTTGTTGGTTTCACGGTTGATTTCTTCTTGCTCATTAGCATTAAATGCAATAAAATCGGCATTATGAAAGCAACTCTACAGCACATCAATAACAAAAAAGTATATTTCGGAGGATATAGCAATGAAATCTTAGCATAAATTACGCATAAAAGAATCCATGACTCGTAGCAAACAGGATCGCCATGCAGCGACATATGCGTCCCTGGTAGTGTGGGAGGGATATAGACTCGCTGGGCTTCCATAGGGTCTTTTCGGCGAGCCTTGCGGAGCTGTTGTCAACGCGGCCACGTTCATTACCCCCGGATTAGCATCCACTCGTCAAGAAATTGTGGACACGAGTGCCGCTGCGGTGAACATCGGGAGCCACGTGATCAGCGATCACACCCTGACCCCTTCACGCACACGAACAGGCGCACTACATGCACAAATGATGCCACTGTCATCCTGCAGCAACACCTTAAAAAGGCCGTTGCCGGGAAAGCTCTGGCTGTTCTAAGTGCAGCGCGCCACTTCGTCCTTATACTTTGCCATGTCCCAGGTCACACCACCGTGTTGACGGTAGTCCGGGCAAGCCGCACCTGAAAGGTGAGAAAAGGTGTTAATGTGAGTAACTAGGCAGAAACCAAGAAGGAAGAGATGCTACACATATGGGCGTTGGATCTAAGCGCACACAAATGCGCTGTCATCCAGCAGCCCTGCTAGCTACAAGCTGAATTGATCACTTTGACCCAAAAAGGAAATATAGAACTTACTGCAAGTTTAGCACTAAACCATGAAGTTGTTGAATAAATCTTAGAGGATTTACTCAGGGAAGCGTCGTTGTATGGATCTTATAAACGCAGTAGAGATGATACCCATTGCACTGTCCTTGCACATTGGGCTTCGCATGGTAGAATATCTTGGTTGGATATTTGAGGGTGACGCGACTACAGGAAATAGACAGCTTATCAGCGGGAGAAGGAATCGAGTGGGCTGTAAGTAAAATGCAGCTTAGGTAAATATCGATGCGGACACCTTAGTAACACGGTTACAAAGAACTCTCTCTCCTATAACCAAGGAAAAGATATGGGAAAAAATTCGCAAGGCGTGTTCGCTTCACCTGAAAGCTACGTACTATCCAAGAAATGCACACATGGGGACTTGTAATAATGGGCAATCAGTGATAATTTTATGTTTCTGTATTCTTCCTAATCGTGTATAAAGAGCCGATACATGTGTCTTATGAGGTGAGGTGCTTTCGCGCTTTCTTCGCATTTCCCGAGGCGACCAAACAACCTAGGTTTTCCACAGTTCTATGGGGAGTGTCATAATGATTCAGCGTCAGTTTACTTTATACGGTGACACTGTATTGGCAAGTACACGCCTGACCTCTGCGTAGTGGAGCGGCCGGGCTCACACATTCTAGATCACATTCATTTTTCTCGGATTAAAATATTCGGTGTCAAAGTGTGCCCATCGGGCGCCGAAGAAAATAAATATACTTGATGGTATTGGTTTTCTTGTGTACTTTATAACTGACTTGTTTTGTTGTGACTATATGCGGGAAAACTGTGTGCCAGTGCTGTAACGGAATATTTTTTTTTCTTTCGCTGGTGGCTGACCTTTCCGTGATTCGGTCGCGGTCAGGTCGTAGAGGCAAAAGGAGGCGTGCTGATTAGTTACTACACTTAGGTAACCCGATCCCGGTCAGGATTCAGGACGCTTTCTAACCTCAAATACGTTTTCGCGGAATACGTTTAATACGTTTAATACGTTTAATACGTTTAATACGTTTATCTCTTTTGAAATCTTCCAGCGTCCACATTCGAGTGAAGGTGCATGAACACCACGCATCATTGAAAAGATTGCGGCCCGTTTGGACGAATGTTAGAGCGGATGCGTAAGAAAACATCTTTTCTCCGAGAAGAAAGAAAATGCTTATACCACAGATGAGCAGAGCAAAATGTTCTTCTTATTAAAATCATGTCCCTCCT
>JABSTT010003082.1:0-34512 GCA_013339685.2 Hyalomma asiaticum
CAATCTAGAGGTAACCAGAGCGAAGAACGAAGAATTTAAAGTCGCCCTAAGCAACAAGTTCGAGGCCCTATACGAAAACGTTGACGATGTAGAAGAAATAAACAAAACCATAACGAAAACAATCCTTGAAACAGCGATAGAAGTAGGGGGTAAAACAGCAAAGCAAACAACAAGTAAGTTGTCAGAGTCTACCAAGGACTTAATAAATAAGCGCCAAGAAATGAAAGTAATTTCGCCAAAAGTTAATATTGAATTCGCAGAACTATCAAAATTGATCAGTAAAGCCAGACAAAGCGATGCAATTAACTGAAACACGAGAGAAATAGAGACAGCAGTAGAAAAGGGCACCAGCATTAAATCGGTCAAAAAGAAACTGCACTTACAGCAAAACAAAATGCATGCGCTAAAAGATAAACAAGGCAACGTTATCAACAGTTTCAACGAAAGAGTAAAGGTAGGAGAAGATTTCTACTCTGAACTGTACAGTTCTCAGACAGACCATACAACCTTAATAGAAATAGAATCAAAGGAGGACGCTGGAATTCCATGTATAACTGATGACGAAGTCAAACAATCTGCCAAAGGCATGTCCCGCGGTAAAACAGCTGGTGAAGATGGTATAACAGCCGACTTGATCAAAGACAGAGGAGATATTTTACTTAAAAAACTTGCATCGCTCTTCACGGAATGTGTCAAGACATCTAGTGTACCGCGCATTTCGAAAAATGCTAATATAATCCTTATCCACAAGAAAGGTGACATAAAGGAGTTAAAGAATTACAGACTAATTAGCCTACTCCCAGTAATGTACAAGCTATTTACAAAAGTAATTTCTCCGAGGATAAGAGAAACCCTCGACTTTAACCAACCGAGAGAACAAGCTGGTTTTAGGAAAGGTTACTCGACAATGGACCACAGCCATGCTATCAACCTAGTAATTGAGAAGTACGCGGAATATAACAAACCTCTTTATATGACGTTTATCTGCAACGAGAAAGCATTTGACTCCATTGAAATACAAGCAGTTCTAGAAGCTCTACGTCGACAACGGGTACCGGGCGTATACGTGAAAACCATAAAAAACATATACAAAGATTGCACAGCCACACTACTCCTACATGAGAGAAGCAGAGAAATCCCGATCGGGATAGGTGTGAGACAAGGAGATACGATATCCCCGATGCTATCCACTGCATGCTTAGAGGAAATCCTTAAACGTCTAGACAGGGAAGACAAGGCAATTTGATGAGACTGAGAATATCTAAGCAATTTAAGATTTGCGGACGACATTGTGCTCTTTAGCAATGACGGTGATGAATTACAAAACATGATTGATGACCTAAACAGGGAGAGTATTAAAATTGGGTTAAAAATGAATAGGCAAAAGACCAAAGTTATGCTCAGCAGCCTAGCTAAGGAACAGGAATTTAAAATCAACAATGAACACTTACAATGTGTAAATGAATACGTATACCTGGGACAGTTAATAACAGGAACTCCTGACTATGAAAAAGAAATTCTCCGTGGAATAAGGATGGGGTGGAGCGCATTCCGAAGGCATTACGAAATCATGACTGGAAACTTACCGCTCTCTAAAGCGAAAAGTATTCAATCACTGCATTCTCCCAGTACTAACGTACGGTGTAGAAACGTGGAGGATAACGAAAAAAAAATACAGACAGAACTAAGGAGCACGCAACGTGCAATGGAAAGAAAAATAATATGGCTAAAGCTAAGAGATAAAAAACGAGGGGAATGGATCAGAGAACAGACAGGAGTAGCCGATATTATTATATCCATTAAAAGGAAGAAGTGGACCTGGGCAGGACATGTCACGCGGAGGAAAGATAACAGATGGACAGTAAGAGCGAGGGAATGGATATCAAGAGAAGGAAAACGCAACAGAGGCAGGCAAATGGTCTCATGGAGCGATGAAATTAAAAAGTTTGCGGGCATAAAGTGGAACCAGCTCGCTCAGGATAGGGTGGATTGGAAATCGTTGGAGAGGCCTTCGTCCTGCAGTGGACCTAATCAGGCTGATGATGATGATGATCATCTCGATGCAGTTTTCTGGACTTGTATGCGACCGCGTAAGAATAGTCATTGTGACGTAGCGCCCAGCGTGCCGCACTACCATTAGTGTATCTCATGGGAGGTCACCCAAGAAGGGGTTATATCTTAATGAATACGTTACCCAAGGAATGCACGATCACAGGAAAAAACGAGGCTGACAGAAAGCGCGCCAACTATCAACTGATTTATTTGTTCTTAAATCAGATTGTATACTAGTATTCAAGCATCACAAATGACGGAAAGGGGTGCAGGTGAAAGGAGGAAAAAGGGGAAAGCATACAATTCAGGCCACCCCGCATCAACAAACGCCTGCAGAGAAACTTGTCTTCAGCCTTATACAATGTAACAGAAGCGCCGCTTATGCACTGATCTCCCTTCTGTTTAACGAAAAATGCTTCCAATAGTACACAGCCTACAGTGGTGTAGCTGCTTCCAAGTATCTTAATATTTTCGAGAAAAGGGTTCACATCCCATACAATAGTAGACTTGCATAATATTTGCTTTTTGATCGACAATGTTCACAAATAAGAACGCTGCTGCCAGTTTAAGATGGCTGGGTGTTAGGTGCTTAAATTTTGGCAGGGTGGCTGAATCATGTGACAGACACACAAACATGCAGGCCCAAATTTCTACGTTCAGTTATCTCAAGAAAGACTATCATCTTTAAAAGCGGACTGCTTATGCTGCACAAGCGTTCACCGGCCACCCCGTATAATAGGCACTGTAACTTGACATGTCATGTAGTTCCGATGGGAGATTTCTCTTGTGCGTAGTTGATCCCTAAGGATTCGTAGCATACATCTTATCTAAAAGGTATCTGGAACTCGGCATGATTTATGACGTGGGAGTGCAGGAACCTCATAAGAAAGAGGAGCATAAATTACAACGAGTGTGTAAACATACAAACGCGTTGTCACTCATTTGCATGCATGAATCGGCAATGTACGGATGATGTACAGTAACACCCAACGATCCCCAGTGCTTCGCCCAATCGTCATGGTTTCCCTTCGTGGAAATGCGTGGATTTTTTTTAATTGTTCGCGACGTTGTGCATTTATGGGGCAACAGTGGGCTTCTTTCTCGGCAGGCACTCGGTGCATCGAGGGCTTCTCTCTTCTGCGTGTTCTGCTTGAGAAGATTGTCAGCCACTGCTCTGATTACCTTGCAGGAAAAGCCAGGTGCAACCATCCTGCTGACTTTATTATGGAAACTGTCGTCCGTTGCTTGCGGACATGATCAAGTGAGGGCGTAATTAAGGCAGAAACATAGCAACACGCAATTGCCCTTTTTATTATCTTCGAATGTGCAGAATCGAAAAGCAGAAGCTGATTCTGCACACTCTACGCACGCGGTGCATATTTCTAGCAAATATTACATTTTCAGAACAGTAAACTGATGTCTAAAAATTTTTCCCGGTCAATCTAAAGAATTGCATGGGAAGCGAGCCTTTGCTCGAAAATGTTGACACTCGGAAAAAGCCGACCATAGTAGGCCGTGAACAGTTGCAAGCATTTTTCGTTGAAGCGAAGAGGCACAAGTCGTCAGCGACACTTCTGTTACATTGTGTAAGGCTAAAAAGTCCTTCACGGCACTTGGAGCAGCGAAGGACTTTTGGATACTTACGATGCTTACTAAGCATTACGTGGTTTGCGCATATCGTGCACGCCGGCGGCGTGCATGATATGCACAATCATCGTAATGTAGTGGCGGCTGAAACAGCCCTTAGATGAATTGAGTTGTGGACCAGCTAGACGGAATACGGCAGGATATGCTGAAAGCCTTTGACGATGGTTTTTTAACCTGCGAGAAAAGACGAGGCCGTTGTACAAATAACAATTACACGTGGACCCCTTGAAGTCATGATGAAGCGAGTCCATCATAGGCTCGAAAGTGGCTGGGAGAATGCGGCCAATGCGGCTGTGCGACTGAGAACAGGGCACTCCCAACCCATGACATGCAAGAACTGCTTTATTCCAGCGTGCACTCGTGCAAATATACATTCAGCGGTGGCACTATCTCTCGATTGCAGATAGACATAACAAAGATACCCTAATATGGACTCTAGACGCTACACTTGGTGCCTTACTTTCTGTCTTACCTGATGTCTTAATTTCGCTCTTCAATTTATACATTGCTTTCTTCCATTATCTCGCTGTCTTTCTTCCCCCATTCGTCTCTTTGAGTAGCCCCAATTTTGTGTCCAACTATGGTCTTTTTGGTTCTTCCTTGATTATTATTTTCCTTGGTTGGCAGAAAATTCAGTAAATTGCTGCCTTGCTGTTAATGTGCTGTGTCAGAGCACGTTACAGGAAATCAGGTTGTAGAAATCTCCGGAGCCCATCACTACAGCGCCTCTCGTAATCACACGGGCGTAAAACCCCCATAGTGATTGAGTCAGCATGGATTTGGCACTGCAAGCACTGGATTTGGCACAGTGCTTGCATCATCGCGATCAGTGCCCTAGATTAAGTGTGTATATTCCGTCTAGGCGCAACAGGAGTGCGCCTAAACGTAGCCGGCTAGATAGATAGATAGATAGATAGATAGATAGATAGATAGATAGATAGATAGATAGATAGATAGATAGATAGATAGATAGATAGATAGATAGATGGTCTGTGCTCAGCTCACGCCAGTCTTCAATGAATGATGGAATTTTGTCCGGTTTGAAGTGGCAATCCTGCCGTTTGCATTTGGAAGAACTCACACTTTTTAGTAGACTTGAGCAGCATCTTCAGCGTCTTCGTGTGTTAGTCGATGCTATCCGAAGTGCTGGCCTGTCACTGAAGCCCGAGGTGTGTCACTTTGGTTACGAAGAGCTGAAATTTCCTTCTCATGTCGTAAACCATGATTGAATTTGCCCGGATCCTGAAAAGAACGCGAGCTGTTGGGGCCTTCCCAACGATCAAGAACAAGCGTGCGGTTAGGCGCTTTTTTTTGGGACTCTGCGCGTACTACCGTCGCTTCGTGCTGAATTTTGCAAAGATAGCTGAGTCCTTGCATTCCCTGACAAGAGAAAATACTTTTCGTTTGGAAGCCCGAGAAACACCGCGCCTCTTGCGAGCTTCAACAGCGTCTCCAGACACCTCCAATTCTAGGTCATATCGACGAAGACGTGACATTGAAGTACACAGACGCAATCGGTCTAAGAGCGATCCTCATGCAGTGGCAAGAATGTGCCAAAAAATAATTGCCCAGTCTAGTCATACCTTCTCCTTGGCGAAAGGAAACTACTCGACCACAGAAAAAGAATGTCCAGCTGTTGTGTTAGCCATAGCCAAGTTTTCCTCATATTTGTAGTGGCGACCTTTCAAAGAAGTCAATGACCAGCACTGCTCGTGCTGGTTTGCGGGCCTCAAACGTTCTTCAGGGGTCTTGCCAGATAGAGCCTTCGTCTTCAGGTGTTCGATGTGACGTTTGTGTTCAAGTCGAGACCAAAGCACACAGATACTAAATGTTTGTCCGGCACTTCAGTTGAAACGACTGTGCCTGAAGTAACTGAGAGAGACAGGTGCCTCTGCGCCGTGACAGCATTCGACTTGGATTAGCAGCAGCATAATGACCCAGAGCTTCATCCAGAATCGACTATTTCGAGGGCCACATTACTCACCCACCACGAGCATCCAAAACGTATAATTTCTTCATTCTTTCTACGCAACAATGTATTGTACAAGCACAGCCATGACCCTAGGGCTGAAACCGGCCTTCTAGTCGTGCCAGCAACGAATCCAGATGACACCCTGCCTGCTTGTCACGATGTACCTTCTTCTAGTCATATGGGGTACACGCACCCCCTCACACGTATCCGCCTCAAGTATACTAGCCGAAACTATGCCGGACCCTCAAGCACTATGTTAACACATGCCGAGACTGCCGGCGCCGCAAGACACCGCCCGTAGAACCAGCTGGTCTGTGGCACCCTGTCGAACCACACAGGGCGCCCTTTCAGCAAGTTGGAATCGACTTGCTTGAGCCATTGGCGAAGTGTTCTGCCGCTAATCGATGGATAATAGTTGCGACAGATTATCGCACTCGATACAGTGAAACCAGGCCGCTTGAGGATGCTATTGCTCAATACGTCGCCAACATTATTCATGAAATTGTCCTCCATCGTGGTGTGCCATCCGTGGTTCATGATCAGACACTGGTACAGCTTTCACGGCTCAACTCCTTGAAGTGATGCATGTCATCCGCGCTCTTCACTGTCAGGCGACTGCTCATCTGCAGACGAATGACTAACCGAACGGCTCAGCAGAACTATCGTTCACATGCTTTCAATGTACGCAGACGTGGATCACAAGAATTCAGATAGCGTTCTTTCGTTCGTGACTTTCTCCAATAGCACTGCCGTACAAGAAACAAGATTTACTCGTTTCTGCCTGCTTCATGGCCGCGAAGTTACCACAACGTTAGACATAATGCTTCTGGCTAACACCTTCGGAACCACAACAGTGAATGCTGCCCAATAGGCCCAGCGGGCCGAGGACGCATGTCGATTAGCTCGCCTGCGCATTCGCTACAACCTCCGTCACAGAGAAGTTTCATACCGCATCAGACAGAAACTATGGATCTGGAGCCCTGTCCACCAACGAGGAAGGTCGGAGAACCTCTTGCGCCGTTACTTTTTTCCTTACTGGGTTCTTCCACGTATCAAGAATGTCAACTACATAGTTACTTCCGAGGCCACAACGGGAAGCTACCACCGCACACCACAACCGGACATCGTTCATGCAGCTAGGATGAAGCCATATCACTCACGCTGGTCACCCCTCCTTTCCTCATTCCTCTATAAGCATGAGCCCATGCTTTTGAAGAAGGGGTAATGACAGAGAACTGCACTGCATTTGCGTGTGTTCTATGGTTACAGTAATCAGCAGCCTTATTTTGTGCACCCCGGATTATTGCGTCGAGGCTGAGGAAGACAACGAAGGCGTGCTGTTCGATCAGTATCATTTTGCAGGGTGACCGGCTGTTGCCTGTTCTACGTTTCTCGTATCAATAGATAGATAGACAGATACCGGGTATAAAATTGCCGAATTTTTCTCATGATGGCAAAGATTCCCAAAGTGCAGAAGCATTGCTTACGACTGCATTCGACTTCTCCTTGCAACAGCTAGTTTCCGGTGCCACCAGGGTCGACAGCTCATTATCATCGCCACCCCGACACGGTTGTCTAGTGGCTATGGTACTCGGCTGCTGATACGAGGGACGCGGGATCGAATCCCGGCTGCGGCGGCTGCATTTCGATGGAGGCGAAATGTTGAGGCCCATGTGGTGTACGATTTCAGTGCACGTTAAAGAACCCCGGGTGGTCAAATTTTCCGGAGCCCTCCACTATGGCGTCTCTCATAATCAGAGCTGCTTTTGGGAAGTTATACCCCACATAATAATAATAATATCATTATCTTCCCTCCTAGAGTTGGCACTCGTTAGCATCTCACTTCACGGCTGTTCCGTTAGTGTAGAGGAAGGGATATCGGATCAGAAATTGCTCGCTTCTTCATGTCCTGTTTCAGGTACACGTTCTTTCACTAAGTCGTCAGATACACTCGTCAGGGATTACACTCATGCGGATGATAACGCTGTTTTAGAGTATTAGGAATCAAGATTTGATTGCTTTAGCCAAAAGAAAGATGTTAATGGAATGTGGTCATACTTTAAAGAAATCGTTCAATTTTGCAAGAAGCAGTACTTGCGTTAAGAAGGAAACGCAATAACAGAGAATATCCATGGTTCACGCGAGAAATGATTCACTTAAAACGGAAAATAAACGTCAGCGCAAGCGTGGTAACACGAATGACCTCTCAAGCCTTATCTCAGACTTACGACAGCTAACGCGATCGGCAAAAGAAATCTTTTTCTCAGTTACGCTACAGTCATTCATTACAGTTACGCTACAGTTACGCTACAGCCCCGCCACGGTGGTCTAGTGGTTATGGCACTCGGCTGCTGATCCGAAGGTCGCGGGATCGAATCCCAGCCGCGGCGGCTGCATTTCGATGGAGGCGAAATGTTGAGGCCCGTGTGCTGTGCGATGTCAGTGCACGTTAAAGAACCCCAGGTGGTCGAAATTTCCGGAGACCTCCACTACGGCGTCTCTCGTAATCAGAGCTGGTTTTAGGACGTTAAACCCCACAAATCAATCAATCAACAGTTACGCTACAGTCAGATGAAAGAACCCCAAAAATTCTGGCGCTATCTGTCGAAAGATAAACAAGACATTTCAGAGATAAAAATCGCGGAAGAAAGTGTTGTTGACGAGAGTATCACTGCCAACAAATTCAATGCTTTCTTCCAGTCCGTATTTACGAGGACAGCTTCGCACGCTCAGTTACGGTCATACGACTGCGACTTCCCAATGCCAAAAGTAGGAATAAGTGAGGACGGTGTTCTTTGCCTTCTACGCAACCTAGATGTTAAGAAATCGCCTGGTCCTGACGGACTATCAAATGTTTTATTTGAACAGATATGCTGGCTGGGTGGTAAAATATTTGCATCACATTTACACTATATTGTTAAACACTGCACTTATTCCTGATGATTGGCATTTAGCAAAAATAATTCCGGTGCATAAATCCGGCTCCACTCTTGAAATTAACAACTACAGGCCCGTTTCATTAACTAGAATTTGTTGTAAATTATTTGAGCACATTATTTTAAGGTCATTATTACTTAGAAAATAACAAGTTACTTTATGCCCTACAGCATGGATTTAGATCTATTTTATCAACCATTACTCAACTAGCTGAAATAACTGATGATTTAATTACTACACTCAATACGAAAGGCCAGATCGATGCCATTTTTTGGATTTTTCCAAGGCATTTGATGTCGTCCCGCACCAGGATTTAATAACATAATTACTAGCAATTGGTATTGAACAAAAGATAGCAGCATCGATTGAATGCTACTTAAAATATAGGAAACTGTGTGTTGCTGTTGATGGGTGTATTTCGAGAGAATTGGAAGTGTACTCCGGTGTTCCGCAGGGCTCAGTCCTCGGGCCTCTTTTTCTCTAGTGTATATTAATGATATTAATCTTTGCTTAGAATCACCGATCCGGATTAAACTATTTCCGGACGACTGTGTAATATACACAACCATAAATAATCAAGATGACCAGATTAAACTCAACAATGCCTTACACGTAGTCGACGCGTGGTGTGCAAGGTGAGGCTTAAGAATACACCCTTCTGAAACAAATTTCATTACATTTACTAATAAAAAGATGCCCCTTGACTTTAGTTACTCTTTAGGAAATGCTAACATCGCGAGGATTAATCATGTTAAATATTTGGGCGTCACACTTACGAGCAACATCAGCTGGAAATGACACGTTGAAAACGTTTGTCGGGAGGCGCTGCAGAAGTTGTCGTTCTTGAGGAGGAATCTGCGCAATACCCCATCTGCGGTACAAGTAAATGCGTAAAAAGCACTAGTACAACAAAAGTTGGAGTACGCAGACGTCATTTGGAGCCCTTGGCAGCCATAGTTGATTAAAAAAAAGAGTACAAAACTTATCTTTGCGATTCCCTTATTCCGTTAATCCCGACATTCTAGCGTAAACGATTTACGCAATAATGCTAATCTACGGAAACTTGAGCAGCGCAGGATAGTATCTAGATTAAAATTCATTTACCAGGTTGATTGCGGTGAATTCAAATTAATACGGAGCGTTACTTCAGAATCCTTTAAAAGATTCAGCCAGGAAGCATCATTGTAAAACTTTCGAACAACCAATTAGCCACATTAATGTCCACAAGTTCTCCCTCTTTCCTCCAGCAATTTTTTATTGGAATAGATTAGCTGAAGAAGCAGTGAACTCTGCCTCATTGTATTAATTCACTCATAATATCAGTAGCATTAATTTTCTTGATGTAAATGGCTGACATAGAAACATATCGTTTTGAGTGTAACTCTCTTGTATTAACAATATATGTATAGCACCTTCGTATGCTTTCCATTTATGTACTGTGATTCATTTTTTTCTTATATTTATGCCGAGCCATCAATGTATTTACCTTATTATCTGTTCGTATTCTTTGTACTGGCTCCTGCATGGGCCTGGGGAAGGCCTCCAGTATCTGTAAAATAAATGAAATAAATATTACGGTTAAATTTGCTTAATTTCGCCTAATGCTTCGCGTTTAATTGGTACCCGTCTATCTTCGCTTCGCATACGTTGTCTCCAGTCCATAATTCCAGCAGGATACTGAGCTGCTTTCTAACCTGTCACTGTCAGATGGAGAGTACCACACTTCCCAATAGTGGTACTTCAGCAGCTATATCTAGGTCGGGCTTCTGGTTCATTAGGGAGTTTTAACTTCCAAAAACCAGCTCTCCTTATCAGACACGCCATAGTGGAGGTGTCCCGAAATTTCGACCATCTGGGTGGCTTTAGCCTCCACTGACATCGCACAGCGCAAAGGCCTCAACATTTCGCCTCCATCAAACTGCAGCCGGCGCTCGACATTCAATGCTGCGACAGCAACGGAGTGCCATGACCACTAGACCACCATGGCGGGGAAGGATGGACTTCTTTCCTAAATATTTCTCTCCATCTTTCATGTGGTTATGAGCTGCCCCTGGACCCTAACCCTGGTAAATTTCCAAAAAAAATATTGTCATACATACAGCCAGGCATTTCACTCTAGACTTGCCAGATAAATAAGGAGAATGAATTGCATCCTTGGCCACGGGAACCGTGGTTCCACTGCAATCATCCAAGAAAAGCCTAGTAGTACACATCAGAGGTCCCTCTTGTGGAAGGAGTGACACATTGCGAGCTTATTGCTTCCTGTTACTCGCAGGACTAAAGCAATTTGGCCGAAGATTCACCCTGTATCGTGCGTGTTGCACTCTTTACGGGAGTTTTCACCACGCTATCAATGTCTTCTTCTGGTATATCACCTGGTTCTGTGGACGTTCTCGTGGCAGATATTCCGGGGAAAGGTCCTCTACGTCCTGTTTGTCCTGATTATATATAAAAATTGTGGGCTCATGTCTAGGCATGTGGCAATGTTTATGCTATAGTTGCTCAAATAATGATATTACTCTTTTGCTTAGAATCACGATCCGGATTAAACTATTTCCGGACGACTGTGTAATATACACAACCATAAATAATCAAGATGACCAGATTAAACTCAACAATGCCTTACACGTAGTCGACGCGTGGTGTGCAAGGTGAGGCTTAAGAATACACCCTTCTGAAACAAATTTCATTACATTTACTAATAAAAAGATGCCCCTTGACTTTAGTTACTCTTTAGGAAATGCTAACATCGCGAGGATTAATCATGTTAAATATTTGGGCGTCACACTTACGAGCAACATCAGCTGGAAATGACACGTTGAAAACGTTTGTCGGGAGGCGCTGCAGAAGTTGTCGTTCTTGAGGAGGAATCTGCGCAATACCCCATCTGCGGTACAAGTAAATGCGTAAAAAGCACTAGTACAACAAAAGTTGGAGTACGCAGACGTCATTTGGAGCCCTTGGCAGCCATAGTTGATTAAAAAAAGAGTACAAAACTTATCTTTGCGATTCCCTTATTCCGTTTAATCCCGACATTCTAGCGTAAACGATTTACGCAATAATGCTAATCTACGGAAACTTGAGCAGCGCAGGATAGTATCTAGATTAAAATTCATTTACCAGGTTGATTGCGGTGAATTCAAATTAATACGGGAGCGTTACTTCAGAATCCTTTAAAAGATTCAGCCAGGAAGCATCATTGTAAAACTTTCGAACAACCAATTAGCCACATTAATGTCCACAAGTTCTCCCTCTTTCCTCCAGCAATTTTTTATTGGAATAGATTAGCTGAAGAAGCAGTGAACTCTGCCTCATTGTATTAATTCACTCATAATATCAGTAGCATTAATTTTCTTGATGTAAATGGCTGACATAGAAACATATCGTTTTGAGTGTAACTCTCTTGTATTAACAATATATGTATAGCACCTTCGTATGCTTTCCATTTATGTACTGTGATTCATTTTTTTCTTATATTTATGCCGAGCCATCAATGTATTTACCTTATTATCTGTTCGTATTCTTTGTACTGGCTCCTGCATGGGCCTGGGGAAGGCCTCCAGTATCTGTAAAATAAATGAAATAAATATTACGGTTAAATTTGCTTAATTTCGCCTAATGCTTCGCGTTTAATTGGTACCCGTCTATCTTCGCTTCGCATACGTTGTCTCCAGTCCATAATTCCAGCAGGATACTGAGCTGCTTTCTAACCTGTCACTGTCAGATGGAGAGTACCACACTTCCCAATAGTGGTACTTCAGCAGCTATATCTAGGTCGGGCTTCTGGTTCATTAGGGAGTTTTAACTTCCAAAAACCAGCTCTCCTTATCAGACACGCCATAGTGGAGGTGTCCCGAAATTTCGACCATCTGGGTGGCTTTAGCCTCCACTGACATCGCACAGCGCACGGGCCTCAACATTTCGCCTCCATCAAACTGCCGGCCCTCGACATTCAATGCTGCGACAGCAACGGAGTGCCATGACCACTAGACCACCATGGCGGGGAAGGATGGACTTCTTTCCTAAATATTTCTCTCCATGTTTCATTTGGTTATGAGCTTCCCCTGGCCCCTGATCCTGGTGAATTTCAAAAAAATTTTGTCATACATACAGCCAGGCATTTTACTCTAGACTTGCCAGATAAATAAGGTAAATGAATTGCAACCTTGGCCTCGGGAACCGTGGTTCCACTGCAATCAGCCAAGAAAAGTCTAGTGGTGCACATCAGAGGCTCCTCTTATAGAAGGAGTGACACATTGCGAGCTTATTGCTTCCTGTTACTCCCAGGACTAAAGCAATCTGGCCGAACATTAACCCTGTATAGTGCGTGTTGCGCTCTTTACGGGAGTTTTCACCACGCTATCAATGTCTTCTTTTGGTATATCACCTGGTTCTGTGGACGTTCTCGTGGCAGATATTCCGGGGAAAGGTCCTCTACGTCCTGTTTGTCCTGATTATATATAAAGATTCTGGGCTCATGTCTACGCATGTGGCAATGTTTACGCTAAGGTTGCTTAACACTTATATATAAATCAGCAGTCGGATGCCCTGCGGGTAGATCTGCCACTTACAAGACATTGCACCACTCTCATTTGAACCTCCGCTTCTCTATGCAGTACCGCTGCTGTATACACCCTTTCTCAGTGTTACACATTTCAACACATCCCTTACAGAAAATCAATACCGCGCCGCGTGCTGCTATCTAGTTTTGCCATTTTCGACGTTGAATTGGCGGAACTTTTCCAGATAGCTTTCCGCAATAGAACAAATACACTGGAATGAGGTCAAATGGGTCTCAAGGAATTTTCGAGTGATAATCTTCCGAGACCGTTCAGTGTTTCGGCGTTCAAGCTTTAGCCTGGCTTAGTAGCACCTGTAGTTCGGTGAGTCGGTTCATGCTTCAAACAGAAAGAACGGAGCGCCAAAGAAACGACAAACAAAGCAAGAGGCTACTCACAGCATTGGCTCTTGAAAAAGCTGAAGTGAGGCCAAGTTGCTCTCAATGAGTCTTCGAGTGATAATCCTTCGAATACTTTCAGTGTTTCGCTTTCAATCTTTAACTTAGCTTAGTAGAAGTTGTCGTTGAGCGAGTTGGTTCACGCTTCAAACGGAAAAAGGAGCGCTAAAAGGCGACAGACGAAGAGCCCACACAAAGGGCAGGCGCTTGAGTGCCGGTCTTTGTGAGCCTCCATTTTTTTCGTTTTTAGCACTCTTTTTTTTTTCGTTTGGAGTCACATTGCAATGTACACTCTTTCCATGTTCTTAGTCACTTGTTCTTGCTTCTCTGCGCTTACCTCTGGCTCCAGCGACCTTTTTCTGAAAATCTGCCTTCCTTGTTTTGCTGCCCTTTGACTTGCTCCTTTCTAGCGTCTCCCTCTGCAGTCTTTTTCTCTCACAAGCACATCCCCTGTTCGTAGCAGCACACCTTTAGGTCAGCGACCACGAGCGCCATGCATTCCGCTACTGCCCGTAAGTTTTGCATGCTAGTCATTTTCTTCACACTAGTTTTACCACTAAGAACAACGAACCACTTTGTCCCGTCCCCTCGAACACCAAATTGTGACAGACAAATGCAATGCAGGTTGATTGGTTTAATGATCCCATTTTAACGACTCTTTCAGACGAAACCCCATTGGCAGGTTTTCCGCAGAATCACGTAACACAATTTCACGGACTATTGCATAGTACATAGGAGATATTACGGCTCAACAGCTTCGCTGTTAAAGGTGGGATGCTTGACAAATTATGGCTAGCCTCAGCAGCTTGGCTACTAAGTTGAACTTCGTACCTGCGGGACTACAAGCCGGCTGACAGCGCTGGCTCTTTTCACAAACTTTGCCAGCCCAGGTCCACATTACCCTCATGATACATTATACCTGCCTCTTCTGTCTTCCTGTGCGTTGATCACTACTTGAGGAGAAGCCCATTCTTGCATGTACCAACCTCTTGAGCACCGCATCTATTTCTCGCGACCTATCACTGGAACAAGCTAACTAGCCACGTAGCTTTCTCTTAAATGATAGAGAGTTCCTCATTAAGCAAAAAGGCCATTATAACATAGAAGCATAAGTTTCTCCTTTATGAATGAATCTTTTGTTCGTGTGTATTAGTCGTACTTAGTTGTACACTTGTTCTACCTGTTTGAATATGCTCTCCCTAATGTTTACTACCATTACTGATTATTGCCACTGTGGTCGTCGCCGCACTATTTTATTTTCTCTCCCCTGTGCAATGCCAGCTTGGCCATAAGGGTGCTTGAATTTAAAAATTCACTTATGGGCCGAGGCGCGAGGTGGAGCCCGTCTCACCAGCTCTTGCCGCGTTGCTGCTTGCTGCTCTTGTGGCCCTTTTGTGGCAGCAAAAGTGAAGAAGAAATGAGAGGTAATAGACCTTACAGGAAATAAGGAAGCAGAAAGCGGTTGGGCTGTGCTTGTATTTAACAAGAAGGATAACCGATTGTGATAGGTAATATGGAATGGATTCCAGAGAATGCATTTAGGGCGTGGCCGCCAGAAGCTGAAGTTGCCAGAAGAAGGGATGGACCTTGTGAAGATAACATGGCCATAGTTAGCACACTATTGTGTGAGTGTGAGAATATACGATAGGTATTCATCATGCGGCACTCTCACACATTCGTTTATTTATGTGACGTGATTGGCGCATTTCAGTTGCCTAATATGTGTGAATTTCGATTACTTTAGTGCGAGCGGACTCGCCAAGTTGAGGAGATAATACCGACACATGCGTTTTGGAGGTGGGTGGAGTTTGTGCGATTTCATCGTCAAATCGTGATGGAAAAACGCAACGAAGGTCGTCTCGTTTACTGATTTGATTTTAACGACTCTGAGGCAAAGCCACCGCGACAGGTTTTCCCCCAAATCACTTAATGCTGTGCCACGTCCTTTTGCAAAATACTGGAAAATTACTGCGAAGCTGTTAAAACTTGCAGACTTGACAAATCATGGCTACCCTAAGCAGCACTAGGACTGTGCAATTATGGACTCGGAAGTTGAAGGTGTGTCTTTCCCGCTGAAGCATTTTCTGGGGATTCCAAATGGCAAACTGTTGCTACCAGGTTCTCCAGAGCCAAATCAGTGCAAGTCGATTCAGTTGGTGCCATTCCCACCGTCGTTTCGGCAGACGAAAGCATGGCTGATCAGGCCACGCTTTTAGGACTGTCGCGGTCGCCGAGACCGCCGCAGTTCGAAAGCCAATATTACTCGGAGTGGAAAAATGCCCCCGCTGCCCAAAGGCGACGCAAAGATCATCATCAGGCTGAGTAGGTACCTGGCAATCAGTATGGTGGGCTCGACAGTTGCCGAAGCCATATGGAGTATTGTTTTTATTGATCCTGCGAAGCGAAATTCGCTCACATTATTCCCGAATTTTCCACAAAACATGATAGTCATTAGTTCACCCTGCAGAGAAAACGCGACCAGCTATGTCAAAGACGAGGCCAGTGCGTTATCACTCAGCAGCGCAAGGTCAACGCGTATGACGCAGCACCTCACTCAACTTGCAAGGGCATCATTCCCGGCATCGCATCGGGTGCTGGTCCAGAGGTGCTCGACCGCAAGATCGTCAACTCAGAGCGCGCTGGCTTTTAGGGCCAAAACTATGAAGAATATGCACAACGTGGTTGTGGTCTTCGATGGCTACAAGGGTGTCTAACGAGGTCTCCTACAGCGGAACGCTTATGAGGTGCACTTTTTATCGAAAGCAAGTGGACGTGTGCTACGCCTGCGGCCGCTTCGGATGTCAAGCAGACGTCTGCCCCTGTCCAGGGGAAACTGTGTGCAGGTGACGCGGCTTCGCCAACCCAGACGAACAACACAAGTGCGATCCCAAGTGCAAGCTGTGTAATGGCCGACCTTTCACGGCCACCAGGGAGAACAAGTGGTACCCGATGCTGTACCCCGTCAGACGCATGCGTGAGGAGCGATCCCATGTCAATAGAAGCAAGTCTCCTCCCTTCAACACGGAAGAACCACAGCTCCGATCTACGGCTGGTCACACCAGGGACCGGCGGAGCTTGGGATCCAGGAGCTCTGCTCCGCCGGCGATTCCCGGGATTTCTGGACACGTCTCGAACTCCAGAGGCAAATAGAGGAGTCTTTTCGTCTCCAGGACCCGGTCCGGTCCCAGCGTCGGCCACCAGACGAACAGGAACTCAATGCTCTCCAGGGCTGATAGGGTCACTGATGGCAGCGGAACAGGACACTCTCAGGGCAACCGCAACAAGCTCCCAGAACAAGCTATGGACGCCGAGGTAGCGGCACCTTATAAAGGATAATGCGGGCTTAAAATACATGATCAGAAAGATGGGCAGCGAATTGACACATATTAAAAAATGGCAATCAGACAGTTTTTCCGCAAAAGCGCTGGCGCCTATCGCTACCGAAGTACCAGCACCAGCCAGCGACTCAAATGGCCACCCTAAGCACGCTCCAGCATGCAGTAAAGATGAGTCAGGTTCACAAAGCATCGACATCAAGTATACACAAGTTACAGCAAGACCTAACACAGATACAGGTAGCCTGAGGGGACTCCAAGAAGCCTTGGTGCGCTAATCGACGCAATCAAGCGTGCGGTGAGCCCATGTGCTCCATGCGCAACGGCGACGCAAGTCATTGTTTCTAACGCATCGAGCTCCATAATCGACGATGCGAGCACATCGGCGCACCCGAATGCAGGGAATTATGTTAGTGGAACTGTGCTGGCAGTAGGTAGTACCGCAAATTTCGGTAATCACGGATAATTGCAAACAAAAGTTCTGAATTCTCCAATGTACTGCAGGAGGTACTCTAATAAGAGGGCTCCATTGGAGTCACAGATAGGAAACCGTCGTGTCTGACGCATCACTCTCCAGTTGTCGGGCAACCTCCCAGGAGCGTGGCTGTCGGGGGATATGCCTTTAATTGCTAAGAAGCATGTGTGTTTGTCGCACGACCCGAAGCGGATGAGCTGCAATGTTAACTCAGGTCAAATCTGTTTATTTGATAATAAACATACATGGAATACAAGCACTTGTTGGACCTGTAAACAAATGCTAATTGAAGAACCGGAAAAAGGAGTAGATAGCAAACGCTAGGGCAGCAAGGAATAGGAAACACTCTAGTAATACTGCAAAAAAAAAAGAAAACGAAAAACTCTCAACGTTGATTTCTGAATCACCACAAATTTTTTAGACGGAGCAAGTACTAAGACACATCAGAGTGCCGAAGAGCAAGGTATGGGGTACAGACACAATAAGACCCAGTGAAAAATATCCGTAAATATAAATTAGTATAAAACACACGTTATGAAACTGCCAAATATCAAGATAATGAACTGAGCATGTGAATAATGGCCTTTTTGTAATATAATGATACTACACTATTGTGTTACAGTAACTGGATATAAGGAGCAGTAAAAAGTGTAGTTAATCACCTAGTACAAAGCTAGTTTTCTACATATAGTTTACTCAGCTTTTAACAGAGAGAAAAATATTGCTTCACAGTGATACGGAAGTTTCAGAGCAAATGACTATGGCTGGGAGTCTCGACCGAGTGTTAATTCCTCTGAACTGTATGATGCATGCTCCATGCACTTTACTAAATGGTGCTAGGTTAATGTGATCTGCAGTTACATTTCTGACAAAGCGCCGTGGACGAATAAAATATGGATGAGCTGAACGGATGGTTGAAGCTAAGGATGTTATGTATGCATACGGAAATGCTCGGCTGTTGCAAGTATTCCAATATATTATGATATTGGGGGAATAATGGGTCTGTGTAATCGTAATACCTAGAAGGAGACATAATCCAAATGGCTCGTTTTTGTAGCTTAAATATAGGCTACAACAAGTTTTTCTGCAGCCAAATCCACGAGTAGGTATATTACCTCAAGTGGCTTTCAATAAAAGCAAGCGCATCATTCGCAAAACTGAGATGTCAATGTACTCACTGCCTAATGATAACCCCTGTAGTGAATGGACAGGATTTATTAGGAAATTTTAAATGCGAAGCATTTCTTAGCGAACTTCGGCGAGTTTGAGTGTATCTATCTATCTATCTATCTATCTATCTATCTATCTATCTATCTATCTATCTATCTATCTATCTAGCCGCCTACGATTTTGTGCTCTCCTGGCCGTTTCGCTAATGGGATGTTCACGAAAATTGGTATGCCGCAACATGATCACATGACAAACATAAATGGCAGGTCATAACATAAAAATCATGATATGCATGTCATGCGCGGCATGATTTACATGCCACGGTGTTAGTGCTCTCCTGGCCGTTCTCCTAACGGGACGTATGCGAAAATTGGTATGGCACAACATGACTGCATCACAAACATGAATGTCAGGTCATAACACGAAAATCAAGACATGCATGTCATGAGTGACATGATTTACATGCGACCGTCTTGATGCTCTCCTGGCCGTTTCGTTAATGGAATGTATACGAAAATTGGTATGCCACAACATGACTGCATGGCGAACATCACTGACAGGTCACAACATGAAAATCATGATATGCATGTCATGGGCGACAGGATTTATATGCCACGCGTTTCGTTAACGGGATGTATACGAAAATTGGCATGCCACAAGATGACTGCATCATGAACGTAAATGACAGGTCATAACATGAAAATCATGACATGCATGTCATGAGCGACATGATTTACATGCCACGGTCTTGGTGCTCTCTTGGCCGCTTCGTTAGTGGGATGTGTATGAAAATTGGTATGCAACAATATGAATGCATGACGAACATAAATGGCAGGTCATAACATGAAAATCATAACATGCATGTGATGGGCGGCATGATTTACATGCCAGGCGTTTCGTTAATGGGATGTATACCAAAATTGCTATGGCACAACACGACAGCATGACGAACGTAAATGACAGGTCATAACATTAGAATCATTACACGCGTGTCATGACCGGCATGATTTACATGCCATGGTCCTGGCGCTATACTGCCGTTTCGTTAATGGGATGTATGGGCTCCGTCTGCTGACCAGAGGGCGCTACGTAGCTCTCGTCGGACGGCTCAGTCGCGCATGGTGGAAATCGAGGTGACAGTGGCGCGCGCGTTTCTTCGCTGCTTTCCGGGCGTGCTGCGAACCACACGAACGCTCGCGGCGTCGCCCTTTGGAACAGTTTGCCGCAGGTTTGGAGCGCGCGTCTCAAAGGAAATAAAACGAAAGAAGGTGGGACGGGCGGTCGCTGCTGCTATAGATTTGGAGACGCGCATCGCGTTCGCGTATTTCCCTGTCACAGTCTGCCCAATTTTGCTTCTTGTCTCCGCCAGGCAGTGCATTCGGCGCTGGTGTCGCACATGGAAAACTCGACTGCACGGAGCCTATACGAAAAATTGGTTTGGCACAACATGACTGCATGACTATCATAAATGGCAGGTCATAACATTCTGTCCTTTTGATAACATGAAAATCGTGACATGCATGTCATTAGTAGCATGATCTACATGCCACTGGTTTCCTTAAAGAGATGTATACCAAAATTGCTATGGCACAACACGACTGCATGACGAACGTAAATGACAAGTCATAACGTTAGAATCATGACATGCGTGTATGAGCGGCATGGTTTACATGCCACAGTCTTGGTGCTCTTGTGGCCGTTTCGTTAACTTCATATGTACCAAACTCGGTATAGCGAGACAACAATGCAAATCCATTTTACGTTCGTTATGCGTGCTTCGCATTTCCTTGATTCCCACTTCACGTGGGATCTGCCAATTTTTTGTGTGTCGGAACATTTTTGTGCACATTTGGAAGACATTCATGTCGGCACCGCTACGAAGCCAAAGTCAGGGGCAGGTGGCGTCCTCGGCGGCGGCACGCAAGAAAAGAAGAGGCTCGCGCGGTGCGCGCGGAGAGAGCTCGCGGTCCAGTGGAATAAGCCGGGCAAGTGCTTTGTTCCTGGAGCTCCTGCGGCGGTTCCCGGGCAGCCCTGAAAACGACGCGCTTGCCTACTGGTGCAGACGCGCGAAGGCGCCTGTAGTGAGGCCGCGTGGAGCACGCATTTGCGTTACCTGCTCATCCAGACTCCTGGAGCGGCTTGCATCCTCACTCCGGGAGAGGCCTAATTGGAGGCCCTATGCCGGGACGCCTGCAGCGCGAGCTGAACCACGAGTGCGGCTGGCCACGGTAGAGCTGCTGTGGGCCGGCGCCTGCTGCATCTGACGCTGCGACGCCACCGTGCTGAGTCGTCGCCTCCGCCGACAGTCATCGCGACGCCGACTCGCCTCCTGCGACGAGTCATCGCGACGCTGCTGTGCCAACACGCCCACCGACGTGTCATCGACTGCGTCGTGACCAAACGAGTGAGGCGTCGTTATTTGTTTTCTTGAACTCCGCACGTCGTGGACCATAATCCTATTTCTGTTCCTTTAACGTTTCACATTTACTACACCAGTTGTCGTGACGTACCCATCTCCATCGTCCTGTCTCATAAAAATGTGTTATTTTCATCTTACGCTCCCGTGTCCTCGCAATACCTTTCTCGTCTGACCATACACAAGCATTCGTGACGAACGTCCTCTTAATCCTTTACAACCCCTAACAAGAGACGCTAATCTGCAGCAGATGCTGCTGATGCCCTCTTCCTATCGTAGATGTTGGTAAGCATTCATTCAATAGTATTTGTAAAAAGTTGTCTGCCCTAAAGAAATGCTAGAGAAAGGCGGGAGTCCTTGTTGTCTGCGGCTAACTCGAAGGACCAGGTCGGAGTCGTCCTCTTGGAGGCTTGGGCTTCGCTCACGGCTGGACGGTGGCGCATGGTACATGGACCGAGAAGCACCTCCACCAGATGTCACGGGGACGTGACACACACAGCTGTCGAGACGAAGCAAGCAAGACTCAAGGTGATGTCAGGCAAACTGTTTTTTGGACGAACTTGTGCCCAGCAGAACAACGCCAATCACAATTCACAGCAACAGTGGTGTGAACAGTCGTAGGTCGACAGAAAGACTGACAAGCGGCGTAATGCGTCGGCTTTCATAAAGGAGTCATAACGCGTTCTCGCATTATCCCTGGAATTCCAGAAGTCACTGAAATGTACGCGTCAGGCATGCCAAGCTTCAACAATGAGCGACAGGGCTCGCGAAGTGACATGCATGATAAACGTGGCCTGCTTTGCGCGTAACAGAAAGTGATAACGGCGCTCCCCGCAAACAGTCACAGCAAGCGTGCGATTCATGGGGAAGGTGATAACGGTATTCTCTTTTCAGGAAACGAAAACAAACCCACGTGTCATTATTCTTGCGCGGACTACGTTTTCTCACGTGCTCTGGGAATGCGGGTCGCTGGGCCCGAATTCACCAAGGAAAAGTGCGACATGGTCCTGCGAAGTCCCGCCTTTGCGAGCAAACCCTGGTGGTCCAGCGTGGGCTAGGCCTCTTGGTCCGGTCCTAGGACTATCCGGGTGCGCTAGTTATCGCGCTTTGCTGGGACCAATAAAAAGTCTGTTCAGTCACTCACAGTCATGTGGCAGGTGTTGCCAGGGTGATGGTGAAGCCTGCTCAAACTTATGCCTTGAAGTGAAATGATTAATGGCCATTTTTCTCAACACAACCTGATTTAATTTGTTTTTTTCTGACTGTTACAGTTGAGGAAGTACGTCTAATGGCGTACATAAATCCAAATAATACCTGTGGTGTTGTCGCAATTGCTGGATTTTCTCCTTGGAAAGGTGAGTATTATAGTATTGTTCTTATTCGTCTATGCGCTGTTCTCATGCGATATAAAGGCATAGCGGTATACAGTGCTGCGCAAGGGCAAGGGAAAAAAAATAAGCACCAGAAATGGCCAGCACTGACGCAAGCACCTCGGCGATGCTCAGCCGCGCACGCCCAATCATGCTACATATAACCTCATGTGAAATATTTAATTGAAGAAAACACACAAAGGAAAGCTGAACTTTCTTAAGGAAACATCAAGTACACATTCGTTCGGTGAACAGGGCTTTTATGGTTACGCTGATTAAGTCGCCTTAGTTTCCTTGGATAGGATAATTTTTTTTTGTGTTACCAAGACAGCTGCTACTTGAACTAGTTCAAGTAGCAGCTGCTTCTAGCCCATTTTTTGGAATATAATGATATATTGCAATGTTGCCTAATATAACGAAGGGCACTCCGCGACGGTGGTCTTGTGGTTATGGCATTCGCCTGCGGTCGCGGGATCGAATTCCGCCCGCGGCGGCTGCATTTCGATGGAGGGGAAAGGTTGAGGCCCATGTGCTGTGCGATGTCAGTGCATATTAAAGAGATGCTGGTGGTCCAAATTTCCGAAGACCTCCACTGGGGCGTCTCTCATAATCAGAGCTGGTTTTGGGACGTTAAACCACCACAAATCAACAAATAACGAAACACACCAGGCTTGTGCACTCTGCATATTGCGCCACAGATTGCCAGCGTTCCTTCAGATACCCTTCAGAAACTCCTAAGCACTACAGCCTTTTTTCCTTAAAGAGGAAACGTTATCTGCAAGCAAAAATATATTTTCTGTTTTGGTGCTTGCACAGGTGAAGCTCGATGCCACAACATAAACAAAGGCTGTCAGTTAGACAATACTCACACGCTCCTGAGCTCTTTGTGCCCCTGGCCTCTACTTTGTGAAGTGGCAACTATGACACTTCAACGAAAATAAAAGTTGGGTCCTCGTGTGGTTACATCTTTATCGTATAGCTTCGCACATCTGAGTGCTTAGGTTTGCTTCTCGCGTCTCGTTAAGTTAGGATTACAATTTAAAAATAAACACCTTTATAAAAGGTTCAACACATTTATGTGGAAGGTATTAATGTTCTGTCTCAACTGCCACAAAGACGGCGCGATGGTCGGTAAAGTAGCAAGCACGCATCCCAACAGCTGCTAGCTATGTGTCAATGGCAGCACGCTGCTTCCTCCAGGTTTTATTCGGTCGTTCATGAGCGGCCCTGACAGGAGATGCGGAACTATACGAATAACCATTAGTACAGCGCCTAATCAATAACTCTAGTCTAATTAGTGACGTTCTCGTATAGGGGCAACTACATGAGTATAACGTTGTATACCCGATACAGCCCAATTCGCTCTAAGTAACCCAATTGCATGATTAGCTACGTCTTCGCATAGGAGCGAATTGGTATAGACACGTATCCCGGTACAGTCTACTATATCTAGTTACCTAATTAGCCTAATTATTGTATTCCCAGCAGAACGTTTACGTGAAATGTTACCAGCAAGACGATCACGTAGTACTTCGTAGAAAATGCTTGGTATATCAGAAATTAGAACGAGGTCGTAGCAAAGTGAGCCAAAGTGTTAACAAAGTAGGTGCAACACACACAAACGAGATACTAAAGAAGAAAACACGAAGACGAACGCCGGACTGACAACTAAGTCCGGCGTTCGTCTTCGTGTTTTCAACTTTTTCAGTATCTCCTTTGTGTCTGCTGCGACGTTTTTAATGATGAATATGTACCAACTCACCCATTTCTCTGTGCTACTGGAGGAGATCTTGAGCCACATCTAACAAAGTTACACATGTATTAGACGTGAAAGAAGACACAGTGCGTAGCGACAAATGTGTGTTTGTGTGTCTGTGTGTGTGTGAAATGATTGGTGATTTATGGAACAGCTGGTGTATGGTTTGACGCCAGTGTCGGTGGTGTGGTGATGCCGATATAGTTCAGCAATTATCTGAGGCTAGGTATTTGTAATTAAAACACACACTACAGTTCTTTCTTCTCCTTTTGGATGTCAGTTCAAGTCCATTTTAGCGATTGGCCGCACAAATCCTGGAAATGGACATGACTAGCCTTCTCGTTTATTCTGTCGACAAAGCGCATAGCTATTGCCGTACTCCTAACTAGAGCACTGCACGGGCCTGAGCCGGCCAACACAAAGATTTCTGGTGGGCTCTTGCCTGAAGTTGTGGGCCGGGGCCGGGCGCGGGCTTGAAGCCAAGGGCCTGCTCCGGGCTGGGGCTCTTACCTAGAAAGGCTTAACGCAGGCCTTCAAGCGCATGCGCATGTGAAGCACAGCGTGATGTTAGGCACTGTGTGCCAAGGTAAAATGACAAAATGCTGATATCATCCACCTTATCCATCCAAACTTAGCTCGCTTGAGTCCCAGAGCTTCAAAAAGAAGTTTCGCAGGGAAAAACTATGCCCTTAAAAATGAGGGTGGTCTGCGGAAGTTGTCCCGAAGCTGACTAAAAGATCCCTGGCGCAGAGAAGCGTTTATGGACCCCTCTAACAATTTTCTCGCACCAGTTCTCATCTTTATTTTGCGTAGACTGCAGGGTAGACAGGCAAATGCTACAAGAATAAGAGCTATTGGAGGAGGCAGTGCGAAGTTATCAAGCAAAGTTCAAAATCCAAGCACAACAATGCTAACCGTCAACTTCAGTTTCGCGCGGTCAGGCGATCACATTTCACTTTCCACGTGCGATATTGCGCGCAGGGAATGGAATTGGCTTGAAGCAACTACGTAGGGGAAGTTCGTAGGCCATGGCTGTCTAATCGCTCCAGCGTAGTGATGACGCTGTCGCCTGGTCAACAAACAACGTGGAGTGGAGGCGTGCCACACATACAGTTATCAGCTTTTCTGACCGCTCCGACTTGTCAGAGTTATAGTGGGCACTTCTGCTTCGAAATGAGGCTTTACGCTTCGTTCCTTGTAACTGCACTGCACAGCAAGTGCCATCGTCTCCGAACTCACCGTCATGACCACGGAGAGGGGCGGGCGACCATATACGACATATCACCATACTGTGCAACGTTTCTTCACAGGTTCTTCTCTTAAACACGCAGATACCCCAGCATAGAAGTGGGAATAGAGAATTTTAGGTTATAGCATCTCCGATAAACCCCAATGCGCAAAGCACTTTGCGTAGATAGGATTGCTGGGTGGAAACATTTCATGCGCAATCGTGGATGACCACCCAGAGCTAGTGGTTCAGCGCCTCAGCGAGTCGCTTACGTACACAAGGGAGATTTTCGCGTATGCACATACGACTCGTGGAATCAAAAGGAAGATGCGAAAAGGTAGCCAGCACCTCTATCGCGTTGTATAACTGTGGTGATCTTTCTGCTGCGAATCCGCCTATTTGGTGTTTAGTGAAAATCTAACCAAGAGAAAAGCAAAGCCGAATGTTACTTCACTTACCGATGTAGAGCCGCGAGTACTGATGTGCCACTTCTCTCCAATCAAAGGCTCACACGTTATGTCATCATTTCCAGCAGAAAGAGTTTTGCCGAGCACCCCTACGTGGAGATGCGAGCGGTCGCAATGTGATGATTTCATTGAACGATTAAAACACAAAATCAATTGATATAGTTGGGCAGACACCTGCCGAAATATCCTGAGCCATCTGTCCAAGCGCTCCGCTAATAAAACAAACTGGTAATTGAGAAGTGTTAGAGAGCACCTTTAAAGGCACTGTCTCGTTATTGCTCGCTTTTTTTCTGTTTTTTTATGGTTGTGGTGAAAATGAGAAGATTGTTCCTCACAATGGCGGAAACGAGCATGCTTCTACCGCATAAAGAATGCAAAAAATTTTCAGCTTTATCAACAAAGTTGTCAAAACTATCCGGTGCCGCCAGCCTCTGTGATTGAGTTTCAGTGTCCAAGTGTAACGAAAAAACAAGAAATTCGTACGCCGACGCTATTATCCTCCTTAAAAACGAATGTTTTTACCTACAGTTCTCTCTGATAATGTTCTTTCATGCCGATGAGTAAGCTTCTTTTCTAAAAATATTGCAGAAGCCCAGTTATGGTGATACACCATAGCCCAGTAACCACTATTGCCGCCGTCCCTAAAAATACAGAAGGGGTGGTCATGAAGAACGAAAAAATCTGTTTTAAGAACATCCGCCGATATCTCAGCGAAACCACTGCGAGCTAGAGCAAATTGAATGGTGCGTTTTCCGTTGCGATGAAAAGCAGGAAATTAAAGAAAGGCGGTAGACTTCCCTTTAAATTTTCTGCAAGCGCCATGTAGGTCACTCCAACCTATAGCATCATAACAAAAGTTTTTGCTATGAAACAGTACCAATAAACTTTTATTGTAAAGGTTCTTCATGTCACTAGCACACTTCATTGACATCGTCAGGCATAATATCCATCGTTCAATAATATCCATTATATGATTACGAGGCATACACGCGATCAGGATTGAGTGAGTGAGTGAAATAACCTTATTTTCAACAATAGATACTGGTGAACTTTAGGATGAAGAGCCAAAGCAATTTCGTCCATCTACAGTTGTTTACTATGCAGCGCACTGAATTCCTTGGTTAATTCCCGTCCTAATGTGGCCGTCGTTGCCAGGAATTAAACGTGAGTCCTAAATGATTAGCGCTACAGCTCAACCGTCAGTTCCATCAACCGGTAAGACAACGAAACACATATTGAATTTAAATACCAAATTTAGTCAGACCGCCGGTCACAAAGGGTAATTAAGGCAAGAATGATATTTACCGCTAGCAACAAATGTTCTCCATACATGCCAAAGCCGAGCTTACACAACCGCACGCTTACTCCGGACAAAGTTAACATAGAACGAGCGGGCTCGGGCTTCAAAAAGCGGGCCGGGGCCGCAAAATAATGCCAATGCAGTGCTACACTCTTAACACGTCATTACAATAGATCTCCACGCTACCAGAGAAGGCTACAGATTACAATAAATTTGTACAGTGTCATCATCGATGTCCGGTAAGGGTCACTCACCTAAATTTTTATGTGCTAAAATTACGCCGCTACGAGGTTGTCAAAGGGTGCCATGGCAGTGCCGTGTCTGTTTGCATCGATTATACAGCAGAACCGTCCGAATTACCATGTCTCGAGGCTTCTATTATGCGTGCATGAGATGCATGAGCCTATTGGAGGAGCTGCTTAGAGCGACTTAGAGCGAAAAGTTAAAGACCTCCGAAAGGTCACGTCACACACACACGTAACGCGAACTTGCTAAGCATTCTTCCCTTTTTGCTCGCAGTACGCTCCTTCATAAAAAAGAAGAAGAGTGCCTTGCCATGATTTAGGCTACAGGAAATTTCTATCCCCACCTCTAAAACAGGCCCTCCGAACTCATTAGGTAACACCACACTTTGTGTTGGCTAGCTAACTTGAAAGATCTGTCATTACGCCACCAAGTATGGCGTCTCATACTTCAAGATTTAAGCATCACCGTCGTCTATGAGAGGAGAAAAAAGCACTCCTTCACCAACTGGTTGCCTGGCCCCCGCGTTATCAGCTGCCACATGATGAACAGGGCGATGATTCCTTGTTGGAAATCATAAGTTCCGACAATTTTATGGAACGGATAAGAGCCGACCCAAAGCTCACGAGTATTTCGCAGGGGGGGGGGGGGGTATGCATATTTTCGTAGTGGGGCAGGGCATTTACATGCGCACTTGCTTTCGTTTGTTTAAGGGGAATGTCGTTATCACTTTCTTGTGATGCACGCGAGTGTGTTCTAGAATTTCAGAGCTAATGTAATAACAGGTTAGGACGGGTGTGTAAGAGATTTAGCCGTTTGTCAGTCTTTCCTTCTACCCACAAACTTGCTGCGGATAGTAACTGGCTTTGTTTTGCTGGGCATAAGTTCCCCAATAAAGAGTTCGCCTGACATCGCCATGAGCTCTGCGCCCTTCGTCTTTAGCGCTGCGTGAATCACGACCACATGACGTCGGGTGGAGGTGCTTCTCTGTCCGTTTACCGCACGCCCCAGTCCAGCCAAGAACCAAGTCAACGCTGTCCAGAGGACGACTCCAACCATGTCCTTCGAGCTAGCCGCAGACAGGAGGGACTGCCGCAAGAATACCAGTCGTTCCCCTACAAGGACAAGGCATGGACTTCGACGAAAACAGCATCCACGATGATGGGAGCAAGGTCTCCGGCAACCGTGGTCATGCAGATACCAGACAGCCTCCTAGCTTTCATGGATCGTCATAGGAGGACCCGGAATGCTGGATGGACATCACGACCGCGTTGCAGCCCTTAACAAGTGGGACCCCGACGAGAAGCTGAGCCATATATATTTCTACATATATATTTCTACACACTGGCTTTTCCCAGTGCGGTATATCCTAACGTAGCCTTGCTAAGCCAGTGTAAATTTTTTTCTTTACCCATATTCAAGTTCTGTTCAGTCTACATTCTTTGGATTGCTATTACATGACCATGAACAGTCTAGAGCACGCAGCGAGCGCCTCCGCGCCATCTGTTGATCAATTCACGTACTAGCTAAGCAGCACCGCAGCGCTCGGACGGACGGACGGACGGACAGACGGACAGACCAAGAGACCGACAGACCGACAGACAGACGTACGGACAGACAGACAGACAGACAGACAGAGAGACGGACGGACGGAAGACAGATAGACATACAGACAGACTCCCATACTACGGGTTCCTATACATCTGAATGAAGCGAGCATATGGTGGAATTCGAGCGCATTATATGTAGACATACTGGCGCCATCTAGTGAGCGCTTCAGAAACTACAGGTGGCTACAAACATCGAGGCAAGGACAGACCCACGCCCTACGGAGCTTCGCCCCTAAAGAGACTGTTAATGCGCACATAGTTTGACAGCAGCTTGGCTACCCAAAAAGAACACCGGCAGGCGCACATACCACTTTACTGCTACTTTCCATGAAGCGCACCACAGTCTACTCGCAGAGTTAGGCAAACTCACTGGAAGTAATGCAACTTGAGCACTCTGAGAATGTTCGGCCAACGCCTAAGTAAGGTAAAACTTGTGGTAGGGACACATACGTCTTCCTTCTAATGAATACTTGCTTGTCCGTGACACGCAAACGTTACAAATATTTCTTGGCCCACCCACATCACTTTCTCAATCAAGAAATGTGTGCTATTTTCCGCCATAATTAGGGTAACAACAGGCAACAACGACGTTGAGACTATAAGGTGTATTGCTCGCGAGAAACTTCGCTGGATGTTACCGTAGTCTCAGCCACAAGTAGCCTCCCTCGATGACGTCGTTCGCGAGGAAGTCCAGCGATCGCTGGCTGCTCCCGAAGAGGAGATGACGTACGCTGTTGCTCCATGTCGAGCTGCCGCGCTCCTCGCCCACGATAGCGCCCAACGTCTCCGCAGCTGCATCGCCAGCCAGGATAGGCACCGACGCCTACGCGCTCGCCAGTAATCCAGCGCACCCCTAACCACCGCCACTATGCTACCACTGTGAGGAAGCCGAGCACACCAGCCGCTACTGCCGGTACCGTGAGATGGGGCTGCTTGGCTTCGATATGAACGCGCCGCGTCCGCGCCCAAGTGAGCGACCTTGCGACATCGCCGGCTACATCATGGAATGTAGTGGTAACGACGGCGACCACCCCTTTCACTTTCGCGTGGCCGCTACATCTCGCTGGATGGCTGCCGGCCACCCGGCGCCAATCTCCAAGCCCATATCCCGAAACAAAAGGCAGCTACCGATGGAGGAGCGGTTGCTCCACGACACAACGCCGAAGATCCTCTGCCGCCACCGACAACGGCGACCACGACGCACGAAACTTCGTCACGTAGTCTTAGTACGCCACCTGACCAGAGCCTTGACAACACTTCGCCACCGAGGTGGCAAAGTTGCCTCGTCAACTTTGACGACGTAGTTGTACTTGTTTCCAGCTTCGACAAAGCCACCGGCACCTTCAAGCTGTTGTTCAAGTAACCAATCCTCCGTTCTAACTTTGAAGCCAAAGAAGTGCCGCTTTGCATACGAGCAGCTGTTATCCTGGGCCACGTTATTAGCAAGTCTGGAGTACGCCCTACTCCGCAGAAGCAGTGGAGACCGACAACTTGCCTCCGCCCACTGACAAGAAGGCTGTACGCAGATTTCTTGGCCTCTGCACTTATTACAGCCGCTTCGTCAAGAACGTTTCCCGAATCACAGAATCACTTACGTACCTCACGAAGGCCGCTGTCGACTTCAAATGCGAGCACCGCAAGCGGAGGCATTCCAAGAAGTAAAGCGCCACCTCCAAACGCCGGCAATACTCGTGCACTTTGACTAAGAATTCGACATCGAAATCCACACCAATGCAAGCAGCGCAGGGATCGCTGTGCTTGTGCAGAGGTGTGACGGACTTGAAAGGTCTATCAGTTACGCTAGCCGATCGATTAGAAGGCGGAAGCGAATTATTCCACCACAGAAAAGGAATAAAAGGAATGCCTTGCCATTATCTGGGCTACTTCAATGTTCCGTCCTAAACTATGCAGCAGGCCTTTCGAAGTCGTGAATGACCACCACGCCTTGTGTTGGTTAATTAACTTGAAAGGCTCATCAGGACGCCTCGAACGATGCGGTTCTAGACTGCAAGAAGTTGACATCACCGGCGTCCGCTCTTGCGGACGAAAGCACTTCGACGCGACTGCTTGTGTCACGCCCCCAGTCAATCCGCCACCAGGACGATGACATCAGGACGATTACAATCCGTGACCTAGATGACTCTTGCTTGGGACCCATAAGTACCGACGACTTCGTGGAACGCCAACGAGCTGACCCACAAGAAGCCTCATGGGCTGCGTGGAAGGCAGGAAAGTAGTCGCGCCAAAAGTGTTTTGTCGAGGACTTGCTTCGTTTTTCCTGCGGAACAACGTTCTCCTGAAGAACTTCTAACCGCTCTGAGCCGGCCACATGCTTGTGGTGCCTTCAGCATTACGTCTGGAGCTTCTGGAACCTTTATACGAAGACCCGACAGCGCGACACCTCGGTTTTTTTCGCAAACTCTCGAGGATACAAAAGAAGTACTAATGGCCTCGCCTTACTACAGATTTCGCCCATTACGTAAGGACATGCAGAGACTATCAGTGACGCAAGACGCCGCCAACTAGGCCAACCGGGCTTCTGCAACCGATCGAACCACCTCAATGACCATTCCAGCAAATCGGCATGAACTTGGTGGCGCCGTTCCCGACGTCGATTTCCGGCAATAAATGGATCGTCGTAGCGACTGACTACCTCACCATCTAAGCTGAAACATGGCCTTGCCCAAGGAAGAGTCGCCGAAGTCGCAAGGTTCTTCATTGAGTACATCGCCCTGTGTCACGGAGCCACAGAGGTCCTTATCACCGACCGCGGTGCGGCATTTAAGGCAGACCTAACTCAGGCGTTCTTGAGGTACAGTCGCACAAGCTACCTCCGCACCACCGCCTACTACACGCAAACGAATGGCCTCACCGAGCATATAAATATGACCATCGCCCACATGCTGGCCATGAACGTGGATGTACAACACAAGAAGTGTGGCGCCACACTTCCGTACGTGACCTTCGCGTACAACACGGCCGTGCAAGAACGACGCAGCTTACGCCCTACACTCGTCTACGAACGGAGCTCAACAATGACTCTTGACGCTATGCTACCGGTCGGCACCGACGAAAAAGACCTCGACGTTGCTATCTACTTGGAGAGCGCCGAAAAAGCACGAGAGCTCTCTTGCAAGCGTATCAAGAAGCACAGAGGATCGACATGCGCCACTACAACCTTCAACGACGCCACAGCGAATACCAACCCCGCGACATCGTCTGCGTCTGGACGCGGATACGACGACGCGGGCTTTGTGAGAACCTCGTACGGTGCTACTTTTGACCCTACAATTTAGTCCGACGTTGTAATGAACTGGACTATGAGGGCGTGCCAGATGGCTTAGCTTGATTCCAGCAGCGCCGTGCACGACGCGAAGTTGTACACGTGGTGCGACTGAAACCTCAATCAGAACACTGTTTAACTGCTACGTATTGTTATTTTATTGCATGTACTCTCTCTTGAATGTTCTGTCTTTAGCATCTGGACAATGCCTTTTCACATGGGGCATTGACACATAGGCTTGTTTGGGTTTAAGTGGAAAGACGTCATCACTTTCCTGTGACACGCACGCTTGTTTGTGGCAAGTGCCGTTATCACTTTTAGTTACGCGTAGCGTAGGCTGCGTTTGTCGTGCATATCGCTTCGGGAACCCTGTTCACCATTCCTGAAACTTCGCATGCCTGACACGCACATTTGAGACCTTTGAATTTCAGTTAATTCGAAATCGCGTTGCAACGTGTGTATAAAAGCCGGCACATTTTTCAGCTTATCTCTCCTTCCGTGGACAGACGACTCTTCATGCCGCTATTGCGGTACATTGTCATATGCTTTGTTTTGCTAGCCCATGTTCGCCCAATGAACAGTTCGCCTGACATCGTCTTGAGTTCTGCGTGTTTCGCCTTAAGTGCTGCTTGCATCACAACCACGTGAAAGTGTCCACTAAAAGTTAAGCTAGTGCACGGGAGAGTAAGCAAGGGCGTATTATATCCGAAACAAGGTAAACTATTCATCGGGGTAGCGCAGCTTCAACATCCAGCTTTATTTCCACGGGGTTCTCTCTCATTTTTGTAGCGTTAGCTATACTGGCCGAGCCGGAACAGTTTCACATGCGGGTCCAAGAGCCGCGCTTCAGATGGGCCAGGAGCAGTGATGTCACGCAGATGGCGCACCGGAGCCGCCACCGACGCGCGCACCTCAATCGTAGGCGCATTCAAGAGGTGAAGCGTCATAACCGCGGAAGACGCACTGGCGCCTGCGCACGCGGGTGTGCGCCTCCGTTGTTCTGTCGCCATCTGACACTCAGCCGGAGCCGCTGGGTAGCGCCTCTTCAATTTAGGCGCATGTGGAGAGGTATCAGCGGGGTTATACATACACCGGGGAGTAGGAGGAAAAGAAAAATAGTTAGCCAGTTGCTTCATGGCTATACCACAATGGCTTTTGCCACTGTGGTATATCCTAAAGTAGCCTTGATAAGCCAGTGTAAATTTTTTTCTTTACCCGTATTCAAGTTCTGTTCAGTCTACATTTTTAGTTTGCTATTATGTGACCAGCACTAGAGCACGCAGCGAGCGCCTCCGCGCCATTTATTGATCAATTCACGTACTAGCTAAGCAGCAACGCAGCGCTCGGACGGACGGACAGACAGACAGACAGACGAACAGACCGACAGACAAAGAGACCGACAGACAGACGTACGGACGGACAGACAGACAGACGGACGGACGGACAGATAGACAGACAGACAGACTCCCATACTACGCGTTCCTATGCATCTGAATAAAGCGAGCATATGGTGGGATTCGAGCGCATTATATGTAGACATACTAGCGCCATCTAGTGAGCGCTTCAGAAACTACAGGTGGCTACAAACATCGAGGCAAGGACAGACCCACACCCTACGGAGCTTCGCCCCTAAGGAGACTATTAGTGCGCACATAGTTTGACAGCAACTTGGCTACCCAAAAAGAGCACCGGCAGGCGCACATACCATTTTACTGATACTTTCCGTGAAGCGCACCACAGCCTACTAGCAGAGTTAGGCAAACTCACTGGAAGTAACGCAACTTGAGCACTCTAAGAATGTTCGGCCCACGCCTAAGTAAGGTAAAACTTCTGGTAGGGACACATACGTCTTCCTTCGAATGAATACTTGCTTGTCCGTGACACGCAAACTTTACAAATATTTCCTGGCCCACCCACATCACTTTCTCAATCAAAAAATGCGTGCTACTTTCCGCCATAGTTAGGCTAACAACAAGGACAACGACGCTCAAGGTATAGTGAACGAAGGCTAGACATTTTAGGAAATTACAGCCTCGTCTTGCATAATACTCGTGTAATACAAAATTCGCTACTTTTCGGCGCGTAATCCAATCGCTTAGGTGCCAGAATTCACTGGTGAGGCAGAAACTTTCCGCGTAGTAGTAATGCAACCATCACTGCGCTCCCATAGCCTAGCTTTTGCGAAGTGCCGCGATCCCGTAAATTAGTCAGACGCCTCCATGTGACCCAAACTCGCATCTATGTGACATGTCCTCTGCAAATCCATGCGACATCTAGTCATGTGGCGACTTCCT